>JASDQU010501213.1:51711-85445 GCA_032191745.1 Picea mariana | reverse complement strand
TTAGTTTCTTATCGAGAGGCTTTTTACTGCCTTCTCGGGGATCCCCTGGGCGAAGCATCTCTAGGTTTTATTTCCTATGGATTTTATCTTTTACCAGCTGCTTTTACCCCCTGGGCCTTTAGCCCCTTCTTCCCACAAGACAAAGTGTAACCCTCAGAGGTCATCCTAATGGCCGGACTAAGGGAATGGGATGGATGAGCGGGGTATAAGATGTAAAACGATAAAAGATGGTGGGAGCGGACGATGGCTTTGCAAATCCCCTTTGGTGGCTAACCAAAACCCATGAATATCAACTTGCTAAGTCACCCTATCAATCACCCCAACAATGGTCAAGTGGATTAGTGTAAGATCCAAGCAGTCATCAGAAATGAAAGGAACCTAATGCATATATAAGAAGGTTATAACGATCAAACATGACACATACCATGATACCTTGGACCAATTACCTCATGGAGCAAGAGTCCTCTCTGATGCAAGCCCAAGCCGGTGGTGATGGAAGTTGTTGCTGCTGATAGGACAAATCTGGCGAAGAAGAAGAAAGACGGGTCCCCTAGGACCATGCCCAGGGTCAATCTTGCTCTCGACACTCCATGTCTAGGACCGGTGGGCCTCGAGACATGATCTCCTAGTTATCCCTAGATATCGGGGATAACAGGACCCTTTCCAATCTTTCCAAATTGGTCTGTTTGCAACCAAACCAAATTTAGTTGGCATTTGGAATTGCTGGACAAAGTACAATGAAGGCTGGTTTGTTTATGGGCATTGCTATAGCTCCATTTCAGCTTATTAGTTTCAAAATAATGTGGATAATTGCCTCGTGGTTTAGAATATTGCACACAGGAACAATATTTCTTTTCTTCTTTTTTTTTAATTTAATTTTTGGACAATGCATCTTATATTTTAGCACTAAACAATAAAAAGTACACCAAGAAGGGTACATCATGGAGGAATGTGATCACACCAAGGAGTCCTATCATGTCTGCCTTGGCTCCAATCTTAAGAGAGTCTATATCTTTCCAGAAAATGTCAATCCCGTGCTCTGGCTCATATATACAACCAAATCTGATTTGAAAGTCATGAAATCTCCCAAATGAAACGGATTAGTCATTCCATCAAAGATTGCTTGACGTTGCATTTTCCATAAAAGGATATGCCTGCCAGTTTGAGGATATCCTGGACTCTTCAGCTTGCCTGTTGGAGTATCCATTTGTCCCTGAGAAAAAACCCTTTCCAATGAAGAGGGGTAAAAACGAGAGCAGTGTATTCAGTAGCAACCCATGCCCAAAAGCCTCTGGCGAATATGTGACTCCATCAAACTATTATGGAGGACCAAATACCCAAGCACTCTAGTTTTATAAGAAGAGTGACAAGTCCGGATACCCGGACACCTGTTAGGCCATCTTGTTTCATTGTCCTGAGTGGTCTATTTCCTGTTAAGTTTATCTACAAGGGAAAAATTTGGTCATATCTGGGATAGAGCTCCCATTCAATGAAAGACTTACTATATAGTATAGGACCCTTTCTAATCTTTCCAAATTGGTTATATGCAGCCAAATTTAGCTGGCATTTTGAATTATCTGACAAAGTACAGAGAAGGCTAGTTTGTCCATAGCCTGGAGCCTTTGAGAATGATTGAGAGTTCTCTAAGAAAACCATTCACTCGAGTACTTATATCATAGGTATCTCCATGTGTGAAATCCTTTCATTGTCATCCTTTTTCTTGCAAAAGAAAGAAGTGACCCAACCTGCCCTCTCTCCAATGAGAACTTCCCGAATCAATCTTGCAGTCAAATCTCACCTGCTTTTCGGTATCTCCAAAGTTCCTATGCAATTGTTTTGAAACTAATTGCCAAGATTGCCAGGTCCTCTTGAGAGCAGCTAAGCCTAGGATTTCGAAAGCTTTTGTTGCACCAACTATGTCTCATATCCCAAAAGGGCTTGTTTACATGAATAGCACTGTGAATGCAATGACGGATAAGAATCTGCCAAGGTGCATTCCCACTCGTGATCCAAATGATCCATTAGCTGCCAAAACTATCCCTTGAGTTTGTATATCAGTCAAACCAAGCCCTCCAGCTTCCCTGGGAAAGGTACAGATATCCCAGGAGGCTAACAGAAGGCTCCTCTTCCCAGCTTGCTTCCAAAGAAAATGTCAGAGAAGCTTTTCCAGTTGCGTGTAGCCTGAACTGGAAGGAAACAGACAAGAAGAATAAAAGAGATGACTTACAACCAAGATTTTGTTTGCGGAATATCCTGTGAAAGCTATCTCTGAAGTTTGCATTCAATTTTGGGCAAGATCCGTCCCATGAAGCCTTTAAGGGCACATCAACTCCATAAGGTATGCCTATTATTGGTATTACATGTTTGGCTAGGTGATTTTCCATTGCAGAAGCCAAACAGGAGACTCTTCTTTCCCTATGATAAGAGCTCCATCTTTCCCTTACAATTGTCCTGGCTGCTTTAGCAAAAATATTCAAACAATCCTTCAACAGAGGCACAAGAGAACCATCAAGGGATGAACCATCAGGAAAATGAAAACTTAATAACTACTCGCCACTAGGAAGAAGGATGCCTCAGATTTGTCCTTGTATTCAAACAGCTTCACAATATTTCATATTTGATGACTGATGGTACATAATCCATGGTAAGGGTATTGAAAGATTATAATTAACTTGATTATCATTCTCATTGGAAACTTTGGGACCTAAGTCGACTTCCTCAAAGACTAGCAACAAATTTCCTCCTCTTATCTCTTATTGAAATGTTTCTTCGTTTCAATTTTTTTTATGTTAATTACTTGAGAATATAAAGTTGGGAAGTGAGTTTGTCTTATATGATGCATTGTCTTGAAAGCTTCATGGCATCAAACTAAATACTGTTTATCATCAATCGTAGAGATGCTTTCATGGTGGATTCCATATCCACGGAGTGAATTCTGGTCACGTCTCGCAAGGATATCGTTTCACTTAACTGTGCATGGTTCATATTTTTTAGATGTACCAAACCAATATGTTTTAGGTGTTTTCAATTTTCAGTGGTGTCTGCATAACACTATGTTGTGATTGGAATGACATCTGATTTATCTATACTTCTTATTTCGCATTTTGAGCTGCATGTCGAATATTTTTCACATTGGTTTAATACCCTTTGGTTTTCTTTATTGTCCTTGAGCTTCTCAAATTGATAGCTGCATGCCAGAATTAGCTAGTTGAATATTCGTTCTTTATTAGGATTTTTCTGTGGATGTCACTTATTAACTTGTTAGTTGTATGCTGTATTTCTACCTTTGTCTTTTCAAACTTACAAGTTCTTTAGTTAACTTCTTTTTAAAGAGAAACACATTATATATTATTTCATGGAACAAAGAGTGTTACAGAAGTAGGTTCATTGTTTACATGGAAATCACTTAAAAAACACAATTTGAAGCTTATAGTGTTAGACTTTGAGTCCCTAGACAATCACAAAGTCCGAGATCACCTTCTTATGAGTTGTCATCCATATCTACTAATGAGGTGTTGTCATTATGGTGATTACATCTATGTACTATAAATTGATATCATGGAATGAATAATGTGTTGAGAATGGTTTAAATCCTTTTCTGCCAAGTTCTTGTGTCTTGAGTTCTATTTCTTAACATAAAGCATTTAGAATATCCATTTAGTTCATATCTTGCACAACATGCTTCTCACAAGGTACCCCTATTCTTTTTTCTTTGTGAGAATACTTCTTATATTCACATAAATCTATTTACATCAAGAAAAAAAAAAGAGGGAGGATATATACAATGGTATTTACATCCTCTTCCTTAAAGTTGCAAGAGCGTAAATGAAATCCAAATAGGCACAAAACTCTAACAATTTGGTGTCCTTAATAAGTAAAAATCCTTTTCCCAAAAGTTGCATACGTACCTCCTCTTTCCACATGGAAAAAGTCAAACAAACCTCTCAAAACATATTTGCGTTGAAGTTTCAAAAGAGAAAACAAAGACACAATTCTCAAACAGTGAAAAACACCATTACACGAAGAGTGGACTAGTAAGGACTTGGAGTCACCAACAAAACTACTCGTCAATGCAAACTCCCATGAAAAATAGTTGTATGCTCTCACTAAAGATGATCCCAATAGGACCTGGAAAAAGGAGAATCCCATAATAAGTGCTTCACCATTTCCAGCTAGAGGCAAAAAGGGAAAAGATCATCAGAGAGGCCACATTTATGCCACTAAGCCTTTGTAGGAAGGCCCTGATAAAATCAAATCACTAGCCATGGAGACACTTAGAGCTTATAAGACACTCACACTAACCACACATTGTGTAACATCCAAATCCATTAATGCTTAACGTCAAAGGAGACCCACCTCACAATCATATGGTTGATAAAGTCACAGTCTAACGACAACAGGTGTAGTACTCAAATAGACCTTTCCAATGGGCTATCGTGCACCTAAAATAGAGATCGTATGCAAAAGTTACAACCCTGGGAAGTTGATGTACTAGCTTATCCCAACGAGGCCCACATGACTTTTGGCGCTTCATCTCCTAGGGTTAGGGTTTTGGATGTCTAGGGTTTTGGCATTCATGCTTATTGTAAAAAGGCCTTGAGAGCCTCATTGTAATGATCTTCCGACGAATGAGCGCAGCCGTCACATCTCTTCTCAGAGATAAGTCGCCACCATTCGAACAAGCTTGTTTTCCGCTGCATTTTACAATTTCAACTTATTTCCTTATTGAATAGAAAACCAATTTTATTGTATCTCTGTTATTCTGTGTTAAACATCTTTTAATAATTTGTATTCATTTCGTTTTGCTCATAAAATCCGGATCAATTTACCATCCCTACACATCTTGAACCAAATTTAGACAATTCAACATCTCAATGATGAAAGACCAATCAATTTGATCATAAGCTTTGTCAAAGTCAATCTTCAAGAAGAGGGCCTACTGATCAGTCTCCCTGGCCCACTCCATAGCCTCCCATCCTGAGATCACTATATCCAAGATGAAACACCCATGAACAAACCTTTCTTTTTTCCCTTTTAAAAATCTTCCTAGCGACACTCAGATATTACCTTATCTAGAATCTTGTAGGTTATACTCAGTAAAGTGATAGGATACCACCCCCCGATAGAGTTTCTGGTAGCATTCTTGGGGATAAACTTAATCAATCCCCAATTAAAGGATTCAATCAAGCAACGTGTGAAAAGGCCTCCTATGGAAAGCAATATAAATCATTCCCTATCGTGTCCACATTACTTGGTAAAACTCACAAGGCAACCCATCTATTCTAGGGTATTAACCATTTGACATTGATAAAGGGTACCCAAGAGGTCATCTTTCATAAAATTCCTAATCTATCATGGTCTCGATAGAAAATTTATGTGGGACCACCTAATAGTAGGAGTTCTTGGCTGCCATAAGTAAATTTAACAAAGTGTTAAGGAGAAAAAATATTTTGAAAATGAAGGCCAAACGTACATTAGAATCTTCGTTGGATTCTCATCAAGAGAGCCATCAAGATGGTGTAGGTCAAGTACCCTAACGGAGACCACATTCTTCTTTGAGAAGTCAAAAGAGAATTTAAAGCCCTTATCCCCCTCTTGAATCCACTACAATCAAGAGCGAACTTGAGCCCATGTGGCTATGTACTCGTCCTCTCTACGCACCACCAAATCCAACTAGGTTGTGTCCTCCTAGAGAGTAGTGTTATGAAGACCCCCATCTAGGAAGGTATGAACCTCATCCCGTCATTTCCTAGCCAACTACAACACTCAATGATACCTACGAGCAATCACTCTCCCCCACCCTTTCATAAATTTGACAATTCAATGAATAGTAGCCGCCAACCAAAGAAACCAACCCCTATCCCCAATAGGGCAAGGGATGAGGTTCCAAACAAGATGAATGGGGGCATGGAAGTCAAGAAACTCCAAATTTGAAACGTTAAGCTTGAACAAGGAAGAGGGCTTCAAGTCTACTGCATTTCCCATCGAAATAATTGTCTAGATAGGGAAAATGATCCAATTTGATAAGTTCTATCAAAACATATACCGGAGGCATGAAATGAAAAAACAATATGTCATCATGAGGGCCATACACATGATCTAGTGTCCTTTGAACTCTGTTCTTCCCCTATCTAAAATTGGACCAGGTGAACCACCCCCCATAATTTAGCCCTTTTTCCTCACTTGGGGTCAAATGGATGCAACATTGCCTTACACCTCGTCCAAGCCCACTTTTCCACACCACTAACCATCAAACCAACACCACCACTCCAATCATCATCCCATTCAAATGCAATGAAGTTTTCATTAATAATCTAATCCTCATCGAGCAAGGAGGAAGTCATCCAATCCCAAAGACAACTTCAATCCAAACTAAGGTTGGGTGTGTAAAGTGGACATAACCCTAGCAACCAATCCTATACCAATAGGGTAATTGAAACACATTGATTAGCAGGATCGCATTCATGAACTACAACCAAACTCTTCAAATAAGGGGAGATATCAAGGAACCCCCCCCCCCCCTCCTTGAATATGATCCANGTTCAAAAGGGGTCATTCCAACAATAATTCATCTAGTTGTGAAGCTCAAATCCTATTGATTTAACTTCTTGTAAAATGACCAAATCCGGGCTAGTCCTCTATAACACTCCACAAACAAATTGTTGACGACTTGGGATCATCATCCTTCTTACATTCCAAGATAGAAGGGAGAGCTTCATTCAAGGAAGAGAGGGTTGGCAAGGGTATTGAATTAATTGTTGCAATGTCAAATGATATTAAATACATTTGATGGTTGAATGCAGATGATTTTAGTAATTTCTACTGATGCTGCATTTTTTTAAAAGTGTTTCCTTTAAAAGCTGAAGAGAAGCATTACAATTGACCTAAAGAGGTTGAGCACCACAAGAATCTTGTTTGCACTAGTAAAACAACCTTTAAGGGATGAACCACTAAAGACAAGCAATTTCTTTTGGTTAAACTATTGTGATAGGTAATTGTTTTTCTGTCAAAATCACTTAGGATGTACACTTAGCTTGAATAGCTTGTTTATTCATGCCTCCTAAGAAATTGAACCTTGGTGGTGGCTTGACATGCTATCGTCTTCATTGCTAAACCACAACCCCAATAACACTTATGTTGCATTGTAAATGTTTATACCCCTTTCTCAGACTGCAAACCACCTAAAATAATCTAATAGGAGCATGCCATGGGTCATTGGGGTCATAGATAATGGTTGGTGCACTTGTTCCCATTAATGGAGAGAAAATAGGGACCTAATGAGTGAGGAATTATGTTTTAGCTCTAGGTCTCACCAACACAAGGACAAAACGTACATGGTTTAGGTTTTCCATTCAAATTATTATGATCCAGCCCACAACTCCATATAAAACAAGATGCCCATCATAATTTCCATTCTCTACTCATGAAGCTTTGAATTCGTTGGCTCCGTGTACTTATCTTGAACCCCAATCTTCTCAATCAAATTGCTTTCTTACACATGCCCAAAGTCACATGTGGCTCCCCCGGATGGGGTGACATCTGGAAACAAAGAGAAAGGTGGCGCATAGGCAGCTTTGGGAGTTATTACCCCCATTCACCACCCTCATCCTCGCACCATTTGAATGACGGTCCCTACCATTGCACTTATGGTAGTAAGTTGCTCTACCTCTGGGAACTTAATGGTTATGCATGTGAACCAACTCCGGAGCTCTGAGGTGGATACTCGTCCGTAGGCTAATGTCACTTCAGATTTCATGGCATCCCCCACCATCATTCAATCGGTCGATATGAAGGTAAGAGCTCTTGTGCATTCTGTCATTTACCAAGTTCAGTTGGCTCTCTAGTTCTCTCGATCTCCTGTGCATTCCTGCGATGGACCTCCCCCCGTCGCCTCCCTACCATTGCTGGTCACCTCTCTTAATCTCCTTTTCACCAGCGCGACTCCACAAGCTTGGTATCTGCCTCTGCTGCCCCATATTCATTGTTACCCTTCAATCATGCCTAGAGAGCATGGAAAATCTAAAAGGGGGCCACTGTATTATAGTTTCGTCACGAGGCTCAACCACCCTGACCTTTCGCAGCCCCTCCCTTTGACCGGCTCCCCTGGAAGAGGCCAAAATTGGACTGAGACTCCCCCTCCCGCCCCTCATGCGCTAAACCTGCCTCCACTCCCTTCTGAAATTATGCATGCCATGGGAAGTTGCTTGATGGAAGAAGAAATTCCTCCTCTTGAGCATCAACCCTTGAAAGCCCCACTCGAGCCTAGTATCATCACCAGACCCTAAGCCCGACCTATGGAGCATGGAAGATGCTTGGTGGAGGAATAAATCCCCCCCAGTTGGCTGGCATAATGGATTGCCAAAAACTCTAGCCCTGGGTTGGATGAGGAAGAAACTCCTCTTGCAGATTTCGATATGGATACAACTCCTCCTACAAAAGCGGATGGGAAAATTGTGCAAATTATGCCCAACCCTCATCGCTTTTCGGACGACCCCTTGCAACTAATTTTTGATATGCGGAGAAGTCTGGAGGATCAAACGGATCAAACTCAGAATCAACGCACTCTCATTCGACACACGGACCTCTTGTTCGATGCCTTGTCAGATGTTCCAGAGAAAACTTGTTGTCCGACCTAGAGACAAAAGTTCATCTTCACCTACAACAATGATGGACGTCCGAGTTTGCCAAATTTCTAGCTTCTCTCTCAGTTTACATTTCAGGATTTGACTTTTTTTAGTTTTGTTAAGTTTTACTTTTTTTTAGTATTTAAGGTAATATATATTTTCTCTTTTATTTACAAAAAAAAAAGTCACATGTGGCTCACAATTTTGAATGGATAAACTTATTGAATTTAAATATAATTCCTTATGTTACCATCCTTATACACACCTACAAACGTGGAGAAGTCTTCAACCCACTTGGTGTGTCCTTGGAGGCACAAGCCTAAGTCTGGACCCACTGTCACCTCGATCTAGACTTCTTCTGTCTAGGCTCACTCCTAGGGAAGCCAAGGGGGGTAGACCCTATTTAACTATGTAAGTTTTAATTAATGATCTAGGAGTTAATTTGGTTTCTTATTAGGGAGACCCAACCCAATGACAAACAAACAATGCAAATGCAACTTTTAAATGACATGCAAACCTTTTCTTTACAATACAATAAATAGACCAATGCCTAAAGTATACCCAAAGTTTACTTACACAATTACAAATATATCTATAATATGAAATACATCATGAACTATCCACACAATGATTTAAACAATGGAATGACTTCTAGCTTTAAACAACTATTTCCAAATGAATGAAATAATACTTTCAACCCAATAAACAATGATGCATCAATACATGTAGATATTCACAATGAAAGAGATAGCTTGAAATTGAAAATGCTTGGAAAGTATTAATGCGTGGAAAGTAAATTGCTTGAAGATAAAATTGCACAACTTGGAAAGAAAGATAGCTAAACTTGAAAGTGCAAATGTTGTGAATGTAGTGTTGGTTGATTTTAATAAGTTTTAGGTCTCTCTTGAATTAGGGGAATTAAGTGTGATAGATACAAGTCTAAACTATGCGTCTACCCCTAATTCTTATCCCTTTAACCAAAAAGAATTGTTGGGTGCTCAAGAAGAAGGACATACAAGGTCCTTCCCTAGCTCCACAGGTCAACCCGTGATGCTTGGGCGCTCAAACAAGGAGGAGATGTAGTGTCATGAAGTCGTCCCTGACTTCAACCCCTTGTAGCCTCCCAAGTCACCCTTTTTGGTGGTAGAAGCAATAAAAGTTGGGTGCCTAATTAGTCTAGCCACACTATCCTTTTTTCCTTTCTTAGTTACCCAAGATCCACTGAAGTGGCAAAGGGAGGGAATACATGACAGAAGGTGGGGCACAAATTCAATTACTTTCCAAAACAATAAATTATTATAGCCTTCACGGTATTATAAGGTTGGCATAGTCAAGCACAATGCAAGGTGTGGGCACAATAAGCTTAATTGAAAATGAATTGAAAGTAAAGTACAACAAATCCTAGCCACACCACTTTGCCTTAAGGACAAAGGTGGGGGGAAAAAAATAAATAACTTGCAACCTCACAACAATGGCACAATGTGGAGGACAAGCTTACCGATTTGTGCCAAGGTGGGTGAAATAAAATAACTGAAATGAAAGAATTAACCTAGCCACACAACCTTCTCTTTATGGGAGAAGTGGGGCAAACAATGAAATGTAAAAACATAAAATTAAATCTACTCTAGCCTTCATGATTTTGCAATGTTGGCAGAGCCAAACACAATGCAAGGTGTGGGCAAACTAATGCTAAAGTACAATATCAGATTTTTAATTTAGGAAAAAGAATGCAAGCCTAAGAGACTTTCTTGGGTTGCTTACAATGCTTAGAAAGATGAGACGTCTAGAAGGCTTCCTTGAGTGTTTTGGGGCCAAATTTGAGCAGCACTTCCCCTTGACCTGGCAAGAACTTGGACAACACAACAAGCTATGCTTGCTGGAAAATGCTACAAAACACTTTAAGATTGATTAATTTCTGTTAGTACATGAACAAAAATTAAAAGGAAAATTTATGGACATAAAATGTAATTTAAAAGACTATTTCAGACCATAAATATGCTAGAATGAAAGAAGAAAAGATGGAGATAAGAACAAAAAATAAAATGAAGCTCTAGATGGTTGAATGAGTGAATTTCCAGATCTGAAATTCACTCCTCCAAACCCCTTAGTGACCCGCAAATAAGTATATTTTGCTACACAATGCAACAAGGAGGTGAGAGCATCTAATAAGCTTGTAAAATACTTTGCAATTTTGAAAGAAACTATCACCAAACTAATAACAATACTACTACCAATTACTCCCAAGCAAAATACTTTGCTTGGGTCTCCAAGTTAACTAGTGAAAGAAAAAAAATACAAAAATGAGATGCAACAAATATCACCTCACAAGAACACCATAAACACCATCAAGAAGACTCCCAATGCACACCATAGATCCTCCAAAGCTTCCTTTTATTATTCAGAAAATGTTGCTGCAAATACTTGCAACAACATTTACAATGAGAGAGTGGGGGAGAGAGAGAGAAGAATGGGAGAAATATGGGCATCATAGACTTGCTCTGAGAATAGATGGAGAAAAGAGGAGGGGAGGCCTCTCTTTTAAGTGAGAAATGCAAACTAGACCCCCCTTGCATGTGCTACAAGTGGCAGCCATGCAATAGGGGGCTTTCATCAAGGTGGGCACACCACATGAGGGAGAGGGGGCACTTTAGGAGATGGGTAATGGTTTGAGGGGGTGGATCCCCCTTTCTTTTTGTTTAAACATCAATCCTAAGCACCAAGGCGGGCTCCCAAGGTGTGGGGCCATCCCAACACTTGAGTTTCTTCATATGCCATTCATTCACCAAGAGGGGGCGCACTTCCCCTTAGGGAGACTCACTTAAATGTCAGAAATTGTCATGGTGGGGGTCTCCCTCATGCTAGAGTTTTTTTCTAACTTAGGAAACACCTTAGGAAGCATTTCCCCACCTTTTTCCTGACTTTAGTCACATTTACAAAATTTGGTTATTTTACCTTAGCCAATTAAACATTGTCTTCTGACTGACTTGGACTCCTCATGGACATTGACCTAGAAAAACTTGTCAAATTGAGCTGAAACTTGGTCCAAGGGTGTAGGAGTTCGTGAGCCACTTGATTTGAGTACTTGTACCCTTATACAAAATCCCCAAGGACAAAATGTTTACATTTTACATAAAAAATAATTAAAAATTCTCAATTTCTGGAAATTTTAATTATTAAAAAAAACCTATCAAAACTTAACGAAATTCCGCAAGACTCTAGGATATGTCTAGCATGGTCATATAAAACACTTATAAACCTTAGTCACCTACTGGGTTCGATCATTAGAATGTCTTTCACCACTTTGAAGGATTTTGCGAGCAAAAAAACTCAAGGATAATTAAAATTATCTAGTAGGCAAGATTAATTACCCGAGGAAAAAAAACACTCGATGAAAGGACTTCCCTAATGATAAATTCCTATGAAACTAACCTAAAAATGACCCATGCTAACACATTACATTATCATCCCACACAGGGGAGTGGACATTCCGATTACAAAAAGTTGGGGGCAAAAATGCCCTGCTGAGCCAAAAGTCTTCGAACTTGTTGTACCACATGGTACATGACGTTGACCCCTAGTCGAAATAGGTGGTCAACATCTTCAAATTATTATAGTCATTAGAAAAAATTATTACCATATAATCATGTGAAGGGACCAAAATATGGTGCCACTAGATATGACAGAAGTAATTTAAGGAAGTTATAAACAATCATATATTGCTACAAATTAAGAATACTTTATATATGATGACATTAATTGGTTTGATATGTCAATCTTTTAATGGTTTGGTTGATACGATTCTTATGATGGAGGATTTTTCAGCGATTATCTTTGAGCAAAAAATTAGACATTTTTCAAAGGAATTGTTTGAATCTTACTTAATGCAAAGGCATCAATGGAAAGGTAGGCATATAAAATGCACTATAAAGGAGCTTTACCAATAGTTGTAAGTATCTCATTTAGAAAACCAAGATATCACTATGTTTTTCCTTTAAAAATGTTTACAATTTTGTAATTATTTTTAAAAGTCGAACTAAATGGAACTATCAAGGTGTTCCATTTTGTTTGGTTTGTGCAAGGGTAGAAAGTAAATTCAAATATATTTTCTGGAAGTGTAATTAGGCTTGAGTTGTTTGAAATGAATCATTGTAGTGAACTAAATTGATTCATCCACTGAATTTCCAAAATAAATAGGATAATATAAAAGAATCCATACAATGAAAATTATGCATTAAACAGGTAATATAAGAGATTATAACACTGACATGTGACATTGTACAAGTATATATTGAATGGTCACATACTTAAATATACATGCATTTTAGACATATGACATTTGGTTATTTAATATTGTTTATTATGATTATGATTATGATTATTATAGGTGTATTTATGTATATTACATTAACCCTGACTTCAAAGATGCTTTGTTCTCAAAGCATAATTTGGAAATTTAAGGCTACATCTTTGTTCTTGCTTGTTATATTTTTACTTGATGCTTTATTCTTTTCTATCATGGTTGAAGAGACTAAATGATAAGATATTCATGTTCATTTTTGTAGCTTTGGGTGGGTATTCTCATGTGCTCTAGGTGTTGGACATGTGGGAATCGTTGTGGGCACCACATCACACTTTCAGTTTGGTGAAAACCCCCTTGGAATGAAGTTGGGGCTTCATGGGTTTTGTGATGGGATTTGTGGACTTGTGTAGGGGCTTCACACCCACAAAGAAAGACTAATTTGATGTTGACTTGTGGAGGGGATTCTATGGTGATTCCTAAGGATTGTATATAAATGAGAGAGGTCATTGTGACATTTCATATTGTGTAGCGTGCGTGTGTGGAGACATGACAGAGATAGCATAAGTGAATCTGCACATGTTCTAGGAGGCTTGGTGATTTCAACAAAGGGAAATTTTGCAACTATGGAAAATCAAGCCTAGGGCTAAAGACTATCTATTTTTTGTTATGAACATAGAAAACACATTTCACGTGTGGAGGAGAGAGGCAGTCATAGAAGAGAAGAAACTATATGAGTGGAGTGAGTTGTACGAAATAGTCTGTACATGTTTTCGTACATGTACGTGAATTGCAGTGGGAACAGTCGCATATGTACACGAGTTGTAGTGGGAACAATAGCGTACGTACATAGATTGCAGTGGGAACAATCACGTACTTACACAAGTTGTAGTGGGAATAGTATGCAGGTTGCAGTGGGAACAGTCACGTACTTACGAAGGTTGTAGTG
This sequence comes from Picea mariana, assembly GCA_032191745.1. Classification (NCBI taxonomy): domain Eukaryota; kingdom Viridiplantae; phylum Streptophyta; class Pinopsida; order Pinales; family Pinaceae; genus Picea; species Picea mariana. The sequence continues at coordinate 71,575 of JASDQU010501213.1, read as the reverse complement.
GGAATAGTCGTGTATGTATGCGAGTTCCATTAAGGATAGTCACGTACATCCATACAAAGATTTTGGGAAGGGTCATATCTGTACAAGATGGCATCAACAAGCAGTACAAGTGGTCTACAACAGATTTGTGGGAAGAGGAAGTTTCGAAAAAATTGTTGAGATTTGGTTTTCTGATTTGTATGGTTATTGGAGGACAAGGTTGTTCTTAGATTTTAGTGTTTTTTGTATTGGCTGAGAGGACAAAGTTGTCCTCAAATTTGGTGATATTGTATTGGTTGGGGGGGATGGTTTTTCCCTCATAATTTCTGAAGTTAACAAGGTTACAAAACTAAAATTTGTGTCTCATGTGTGTTGAAGATTCATCTCTGATCTTTTGTGTTTTCGCTACATATAATTTTAGTCAATAATTTTTTATTGTAAAATTGTTCAATGATGACAGCTAGGGTTTTATCGTTAAATCACTAGGAATAAATTTTTAGATCTAAAAATTAATCACATAGAGTTGCATATGAAAATTGACATGGTATCAGAGTTTGGGACCTGAAGAGAAGGGGATCATATTTGAGACACATTGTTACTACAGTTGGTTGTAGATTTATTTTTTCTCTTTGGACAGGTCACAGGTGACATCTCTTAGAGGGAGTTGTAGTAGTGTTACGGAGTTAGCTTTGAGAGGGAGCTACAATGACAATTGTAGGTGGTAGTAGGCTAGATGGTCTCTAGTTTGAGACATGGAGTAGTTTGTCTAGATCAAGAGTTGTGGACTATTGCATCTTGGTGGTGTCGTAGGTTGGGATTTTTTGTGGATTGACGGAGAGCCCAGATCACAGCAGTATGTTGTGCGACAGATTTCCAACCCTGTGGATGGAATTCCAACAACTTGTCATGGTGAGTTGTGATGGGTGCAACTCAGGTGCTTTTGCATGGACGAGATAGCTTCAAATGTTTGGCAGGTGATGAGATAGAGTCTTCATCAGGCCGAAGATGTGCACATTGTCAAGGTATGAAAATGTATGTGGTATTTGACCTAGGAGGATAAGGACACTTGCAGAGACGAGTTGCAGAGGTCTAGTGTCGATTAGACCAAGTGTTCAACCATAACTTGGGACTGTTTAGTGAGAAGACACAAGTTTAGTTGCAACATGTGCGTAGAAACTAAGAGGTCTTCTCAGGTCTTGGAAACCATATCTGTAGGGGATTTGTGCATGGAGACATTGCCAAGGTTTGAAAGGATATGGACTAATTGTATCTAGGAGGAGACTCGAATAGAGTCCAAGGATAACTTGGATGATGAACTTGGGTAGAAGTTCATCAGATTGTCGTGACTTGGGTAAGAGGGATTCTTTCCTTGGAGGATTGCATGGTTCTTATCTAGTGGGAGCCACTGGCACATGACTGGGGCAGAGGATTTGTTCAAGAGCTTTACAGTTTCTGACTTAGGTATGTATGACAAGCTTGGTATGAGGACCAGGCATGTAGTACAGGGATTTGGAGCAATGGTATTTATGATGGTGTTAGGGGATGTGTTGCGAGTGGAAAATTTGCTATGGGTGTCAGGAGTGCGTTCTCAGCCTCAGCGATTGAGTAGGGATATGTAGTGTTGTTTCGGGATGGGTAGGTGTTATTGTTTGTGCCCATACAATCTAGTTTCATATCAACGATGATTCTTGGAGTTAGGGAGGGAAACCTATACAGGCTGAGGGGCCATCCTATGCGTGCTAGACCAACATGAGTCACTACTACATATTGAAAAATTTGCGACGAAAGTACTCTTTTGTCGCAACATTCAAGAGAAAAATTTCAATTATTCAATTTTTTTCTAAATCCACCCCGTATTCATCGCTATCTCGACAAATGTACTTTGTCTAAATTAATATGGTCAAGGTTCGTTGCAAGAGAGACGAATGTACTTTGTCTAAATTAATATGGTCAACGTTCGTCGCAAGAGCGACGAATGTCAACATTCGTCACAAGAGCAACGAATGACCGTTATAAGGGAACTTTGAAAGTGACCGTTAAATATGAAAAATAAATAGGTAAAAGAAAAGAAATATTTTAGGTCACGATTGTCGCAATTGCGATGATTGTGACCTAAAATTGAATTATAAGAATTTGATGATTTAAAGATGTTGCGACAATCTTTCTATAACAACGACGGTTCCGAAAGGGTATTTTTGTGCAGAAGTTGTGCGAAATAATGTCGCAGAATGTAGTTAGAAGTGGGGAAAAAAGTAAAGCGGGTGAAAAAGGTGATGGTAAATGTTATTGCCCTTGTAAAAAATGTTGCCTCATACGTCCCGTGAGAATTTTAATAGCAACAACTACAAAACACTGTAGGAAATATGAGCACATTGATAGCGGATCGAATGAATATCGTCCCATGGTTAATTAACTATATATTCATTATCTTTTTTTATTTTGTCAATTATATATATATATATATATATATATATATATATATATATATATATATATATATATATATATATAGTTTGAATGTTTGTTATAGTATACACTAATTTTGCATGATTGTTTGTAATTATAAAGTTAGAGTTTCCCTCTAACTTTCTGTAGAATATTGCACCAAGTATTAGTAGAAACGATGTTGTACAAGCTGAGGAATATCATGACCAAGCAAATGAGGATCTCATGGAAGAATATGACGGGACAAATCAAGTTAATGATCCCATGGAAGAAGATTATGGGGCAAATCAAATGATCCAAGATTTGTTTTCGCAGCCGGATGAGGATGGGGAAAATGCTAGTATTTATGATGAACCTCTATTAGAAAAGGAAAATAAATGACTTTATGAAGGATCAAGAACAAATCTTCTCTCCACTACATTGCTGCTAGTGAACTTAAAGGTTATGAATAATTTGTCGAACACTTGTATGACACAGATCCTAAGGTATGTAATATGTTTCATCTCATATTATACATAAATGTTGATTTTTTTTTATTTGTTTTTAGTGTTAATTAATGTGTAAAATAAGAATGCAATTTTTACGATTAATATTCTTACATTAACTAGTTATTTGTTATGTTGTAGATTGTTAAGTGAATTTTTGTTACCATCGTCAAATATTTTACCTTGCACATATCGAGGTTTGCATGCTATTATGAAAGACATTGGAATGGATTATCAAACTATAGATGCATGTTCTAATGACCATATTATATATTTTGGACAACATGCTTCGAAAATAGAATGTCCGCAATGTGTTATTAGTAGATATTGAACCGATCAAGTAACAAAAAGGGTGCCTCAAAAGGTTCTTTGTCATATTCCCATAATTCCACGTTTGCAACAATTGTTCAGGTGTGAAAGCATAACACAATTTATGGATTACCATGCACGTAACAGAAGTGGAGATGGTGTTCTTCGAATGCCTGCCGATGGTTCTGCATTTAGAGAAATTGAGGAAAAGTGGGCAGATTTCAAAGATGAACCTCGTAATGTTAGGCTTTCATTGGCAACTGACAGTGTTAATCCATTCGAAGAGCTTAGGTCTATTTACTTAGTGTGGCCTATTTTTGTTATCAACAATAACATTCCTCGTTGGATGTCAATAAAGAGAGAGCACATAATGCTGACAATGATTGTTCTAGGTATTTGTTTACATTAATTTTTTGAATTTAACATTTTCATTTGTTTCAATTTTTGCATAATATCTTTTGTTTATTTATTTAATTATATATATTACATGATATCATTCCTATAGTAATTATGTGTAATTTCAAACAATTAGGTAAGTACCAAGTTAAAGATATGAATGTATATATCGAGCCTCTTATCGACGAGCTACTAAAGTTATGGGTTGGCATCACAATGTATGACATATGTAAACCAATCAGAGAGAAAAAAATTTAAATTCCGTGGAATACTTTTATGGACAATTCATGATGCCCCTGGACTAACACATTTTTGTCGTATGTAGCATTCTAATATTGCTCTTTAATACTATATACTATTTTAATGTTATCATGGTGCATGTTTAATTTTTAAATAATCTCATCGTATAATTGACATTAATCCATTTGTTGCAGGTCTTTAAACAAATGGTAAATTTGCATGTCCAGTTTGTGGCCCTAAGATGAAGTATTGTCATTCAAAAAGTTTAGGAAAGATGGTGTTTGATGAGTATAGGCACCTTCTTCCTAAGAACCATAGGTATCATACTATTGAAAAATATCTTTTCAATGGGAAAGAAAAGACTGGTTTAAAACCACGAAGAATGACACCTCACCTATGGAGGTTGGAATATAATAGAAATCGTCAAGATACTCAATTTCATAATGTATCATAGATCATGTAATGTTTTGAATGTTTATTTCAATCATTGAATTTATTTTACCGTATTTGATAATTATTTTTGTGATTTCTTTTATGCTTCATGAAGGGTGCAATCATCATGAAGGTATTAATAATGGGCTTCCATGAGGAATGAAATGTTATCCCGCTCAATTCATCAGGTTGCCTTACTATTAGGAGCTAAAAATAGCTCATTTGTTTGATACAATGCATATCGGGAAGAATGTGACTGAAACGTTATGGCGAATCATAGATGGTAGGAGGGACAAAGAAAAAATTGTCAAAATTTGTACTGACATTCAGGAAGCCAATCATGCAATGTGTTAGCGTCAGAAGTCACTCTTGGATTGCTTGCAGGAGCAGAGCCCGACGCCCATCAGTTTTTATGTCACGGTTTAATAAATGGGGTGATCAAATGGGTAAAGACTCAAGAAGATAAAACTTTGACTCAGGAGACCGGGCCTAGTATGTATGTAACAAGGGAGGTCTTGATCCAACTTCTGTCAGTAAATGGATTAAAGGGTGACAGAGGGAAGACTTGTGAGAAGGGCGAGCAAGACTGCCTTGGGCGACAAGCCTTCGGAAGCTTGATGATGAAAAACTCAGAAGCCAAGATCCTCTTGGTCCGGAGCTTCAAGGAGCTGAAGAGTGACTCAACTGGATCCTCCAATTCTAAGTCATTGCGCTACGAAAATAACAGGAACCGATTAGAAACAATGTAACTGTTACAGTGATCCAACCTACATCATCCTATAACAGCTACAACTCAACTGGATCCTCCAATTCCGAGTTGTTCTAACACAGTATACAAGAGATGGAAAAGAGGCTGACATCCATAAAGTAAAAAGTCTCAAATGCCTTATACATTAACCAGAGCGACTAGCGCTTCATCAAAACTTTACAATCGGGAGCCTTGCTCAACCATCGATACCTCACAAAATACAAAGACTGAGTCTATATACTCAGGAAAATTCACCTAACAGAGGCATGTTCAGCCATCCAAAGCGTGGTGTCCCTTCAGTCGAATTCGGACGGATAATCCCTGTCAGACGCCACCTTAACTACGCATGACTCCTGTAGGGGGAGGGTAGCTGAGCCATTAAGTGTCGGGCTAGCATGCAAAAAATTCTCTGTCTAGTCGAGGACTTTGGCATGGCTTCTCCGGAAAAATGGGTACACAGGACCCTCTCGAGCAGACCGCTCACCATGCCCTCCATACTTCACACTTAATGACTGAGGAGAGGTTTCAACCACCTCTCCTCCCCTTCATTTACTCCGAGCGAGAAACAATATTGAGATCGTATCTGATGACGCCTGGAGATCGCGATGATCCCTTTTGTAACTGAACTCGACACTTTTGGCCTTCTTTACACATCTCCTTTCTTTCCCCAAGTGACCGCGGGCTGTGACCACGTGCTTATTCCCAAGGCGCTTTCGACGTTCGCGAATGGGAAGGAGCTGATCCTTGCTTATCATAGTTGCAATGGGAGAAACGCCGAGATGGTTCAATTGAGCGCCACGTGTCCTTCAAATCTGACGGTCCTAAACTCACCCGACGCTGCTGTGGGCCCTAGGTCCTAAATGCTCTCGCTACTTCACGTATCGGGATATGATGGAGCTGTTTTTTGTGCTTCGAAACCACGATGGGCGAAAAGGCGGGGAGCCTAATCACGCGCCAGGTGTCCGCTTCAAATGGACAGCTGAGACTGCCCCCTGATACTGTGGGCCCAACTTTAAAAGTTCTTTCCCTTTCGCGATTCGCGAGTTCGTGGGTCAAAGACCCTCGGCTCCCTTTTCTAAACTCCCGATCCCCGAGATGGCGATACGGGTCGGGCCTCCTTTCTGGTCAGCGCTCTCTGCATGTAATCGTCGGCTAAAGCCCAAGTACTAACGCCTCTCGCAACTCGCGGCTTCGCGAGCTGGAGTATCGAACTTTTCGAATTCTCCCCTCGCGAAGTCCCGAGACGCGATGGTCAGTGAAGGTTGACCCCCTTTGGGCACTTTTCGTAACTCGCAATCTCGCGCAACTAAAAGACATAGTCCACCCTCCGAACTTACGAACCCCGAGTTCGAGAAATAACTACTGCGCTTGTACTGATTGCGATTTACGCCCCTTGAAAACTCTTTTGCGCCATACTTAGCGCGACTCGGTTAGCTGCAACAACCCATCAACCGCTGCTCTGCTCTGTCAATGAATTCTTGCTGCAGAAGAATGAAGTTCCCTCTCGCTTGATTTAAGCCTGAAATAGATTTCTTCTGTGAGTTGTGCCCAACGCTCCTCACGCCATTTGCAATCCTGAATACTCTTATGCCTCGGACGAAAAATGTTACTAACATTAGGCTCCATGGGGGATAGAGTCATCCCTGTGATGCTCTAAAGACTCATTTTGCAGTTCCAGTGCCTTGCTGTTGGGCTATGGAGTCATTTACTAAGCCGAAACAATAAAAGTAAAAACGAAGAACAGAAAAGACAATATTTACAAAACACAGGAACCACGGAAGGCTCAGACAAAACACTTTTTAAGAAAATGCCCATTTACTGGGCTGCTGAAAACTTCTTCACCCTCCAAATCCTGTAGCCGATATGTGTTATTCAAGAAAACCTCTGAGATTTTGAAGGGCCCTATCCACAGCGCTTCAAATTTTCCGTGCTTGCCCTTGTCTTGTTTAGGAGCATCCCATTTCAGTACCAGGTCTCCTACCTGGAACTCCTCCTTCTTGGCTTTCTTATCAAAAACCTACTTGATCCTTTGCTGGTGGTCCCGAACTCTGATCATCACCTGCTCTCTGACCTACTGGACTTCTATTAGTTGGTGAATCCTTCTGACCATGTCATTAGGCTCTTCTTGATAATCCTGGAAGAATTTCGCTACGGGAATGGCCAGCTGAGAAGGGAAGACAGGTTCTTCTTCGTATACTAACTGGAAAGGAGAGATGCCTATAGATCTCTTTGTAGTCACCCGATCAGCCCATAGAGCGAATTTTAGCTTTGAATTCCAAGCCTTTTTGTTGTCCTCCAATAATCTTTTGATGATCCTTATGAGACTTTTATTGGAGGATTCTGCTAAACCATTTCCTTGGGGATAGTACGGAGTGGAGTGAATTAGCTTGATTCCGAATTGCTCACAGAACTTAACCAACGGTTCAGCCTTGAATGAGGTTTCATTATCTGTAACGATCTTTCTTGGGCAACCAAATCTTGTGATGAGGTCTTCCAGGAATCCAATAATTACCTTGTGGGAAGCACTCTTGGTGGGGATAGCTTCAATCCATTTGGTAAAGAAGTCTGTAGCAGTCAGGATCCATCTGTGCTTCCCACTGGAAGCAAGGTGGATTTCTCCAATAAAATCTAGGCCCCATTGCTGGAAGGGTCCCAAAACAACCACAGGCTGTAAAGGCAGAGACTTGAGATGTTGCTTTCCTGAAAATCTCTGGCATGTAATACAGTTTCTAACTCTTCTATGGACATCAGCGAACAAGGTGGGCCAGTAGTATCCAGCCCTGAGGATTTTGTGGGCTGTGGCCTTCCAGAAGTGGTGCCCTCCACATAGGCTGCTGTGAAATTCAAACATGATCCTGTCATCCTCTTGTGGATCCATGCATTTTAACAGTACCCCCAGGGGGTCTTTCCAGTATAAGATTTGATCAATAAGGAAATATCTGACTGCCTTGAGCTTCAGAGCTCTTGCTTTGTTTTTCGGCAGGCCATCTGGAGGCCGCCACTCCTGCAGGAAGTATATGACATCCTTATACCAAGGACACCGGGCCAATGGGGGCTCCCTTTGAGGGTCTCTTTCAGACAGTCGACCCTGCTGGATTCTTGAGCATTCGTTGGTGAAACTTATCCCCAAAGCTTGGCAATTGGCTTTAGCCAACAGCTTGGCTAGGCCCTGACCTTTGATCAATTTGGTAGGCTTTATTTCCAGGTCAAACTCCAGAATCCTGGCTATCCACTTACTCCTCCTCCCGTCTATGTCAGGCTAGATAAGAATGTCTTTAACAACAGCCGAGGGGATGTAAGCGATGATTTTTGACTGCAGGACATAGATTCTGAATGCCTTGAGAGCCTTTACTAGGGCATAGGCCTACTTCTCCATAGTGTCATACCTGACTTCGGCATCCCTTAATGCTTGGCTGAAATAGGCAATAGGCTGCTCTAGCCCTTCCTTGTTTATTTGTAATAAAACATCAGCTACCGTGTCAGGTGAAGCAAAGGAGAAAATAAGGAAGTCCTTTGAGTAATCAGGACTGATAAGCACGGGGGCTCCAGACAGGGCCTTCTTTATTTGCTCAAAGGAATTTTGCGATTCATAAGTCCACCTCACTTCATTTCCTTTCCTTAGCATGGCTGTTATAAGCTTTACCTCCTCGGCAAAGTTAGGCACAAACCTCCTTAGGAAATTAATATTGCCAAGGAAGGATTGGACCTCCTTCTTGGACCTCGGGACTGATAAGGCTTGTATTGCCTCAACTCTGCTAGGGTCAATCCTGACTCCTTCCACTGATACTATGTGGCCTAGTAATTTCCCCTCCTGCATGGTGAACAAAGATTTCTTGGGGTTTAATGAAATGCCAAAACTCCTGCATTTCAGGAAAAATTTCTTGAGATGACGACAGTGTTCGTTATCCGACTTTGAAAACACTATGATGTCATCCAGATAGACGACCACAAATTTATCCTTTTCGTCGACGAAATCTATGTCCATGGCATGATGAAACATGGCCCCTGCATTCATTAATCCAAACGACATCTTGGCGTACATGAATGTGCCCCATGGAGTGGTAAATGCCGTCTTTTCCCTGTCTTCAGGAAAGACAGAGACCTGATTGTAGCCAGAGAAACCATCAATCATGGACATCCTGGAAGCTCCTGTTACCCTTTGCAGTATATGTTCCATCTTTGGTAAGGGGTAGTTATCCTTTCGTGAGCTCCTGTTCAGGTTTCTGAAGTCTACACAGAGCCGGATCTCTCCACTCTTTTTCCTTACTGGCACCAAGTTGGCCACCCACTTTGAATACCTCAGCGATACAATGATTTGAGCTTGAAGAAGCTTCTTCACTTCCCTCTCCATGATAGGCAGGAGCATAGGGTTGATCTGTCTCAGCTTCTACCTAAATGTCTTTGCCTCCTCTTTTAATGGGATTTTATGCTCGATGACAGAAGTGTCATATGTTTTGAGGTCCTCGTAGGTCCAGGCAAACACGTTAGCAAATTCCCTCAAAATTCCAGTGTATTCGGACCTCTGCTCCTCTGTTAGAGTTCTTGACAATTTGACAAACTTGGGCTCGTTCTCGGTCCCAATGTTACATTGAATAGTACCAGTGTCATCCTTCGTGGTCTCCCCTTTTAATGACACATTGTTTCTATCAAAAATCCTTTCCAAAGGAACCAGTCCTCTTGGAATATGATTGTTGGGTAGTTGCACAATGTTACGCTCTGCAATCTTATTCAGAAAATTACCCCCATCAAGCTATTCTTTAGAGACAGAGTCTTGGTCGATATGCATCTCTGAAAACTCTTCAACAGTTTCCAAGAATTTCTTGACCTCGAGATCATCCTCGAAAACCTTCCAATGTTTGACGTTGTCAGGAATGGAGGGCCTGTATTTTACTTCCACATCATATCTGAATTTGGGTGGCAAGGGTATTTTGAAATTACTTGCTGATGTAGCCAAGGAATCTGCCATTGTGTTCTCCTCTCTTGGGATGAAAGAAATGTTAAATGCTGAGAAGAAACTGTCAATTAGGTCCCATACCTCGTTTCTGTAACTTCTGAGTCGAGGGTGCTTAGCCTAATAAGCGTTTCTGATCTGTTGGACCACCAACTCTGCATCACCGAACACTGCTATCTCCTGAATTCCCATTTCTCTTGCGGCTCTTAACCCCAGGACGAGAGCTTCATACTCTGCCACATTGTTGGTAGCTTCAAATTCTAGCTTGTATGATAGAGATATGGCTTCTCGAGCAGGTGACACAAAAACCACCCCAGCTCCAGCACCTTCCCTGGAAGAGGCTCCATCAAAGAACATTTTCCAGACGGGGGTGATGGAGGGAGGAAATTTAGGGGAAATGGTGGGTTGCTTTCTGAGCTTAAGAGGGGGCTCGGGAGCATGGGTGAGCTGTAGTAAACTAGAACCTAAATCAGTGTCTAAGGAAAAAATGGGATGGTTGATAGGGTTGGCTTCATCACTGATTATATAGGCCAGTTGGGCTTCCCTGTATAGCCTCCTATGCTCTCCTCCAAACACTGGGATAGTAGCATATGTGAGGTCCATGTGCAAAGTTTCCCCCAGTCTTTTTATCCAAGACCTTGATAATAACATACCGAACTTGGGGGGGGACATCAACCACTACAATATCCATGACCACACTTTTCATGGGCAACTAAAACAAGGTCACGACCAGGTCTTTGATAACTCCTAGACATTGAACCTTTATGGAGTCAAAGGAATATAGGTCATAGGCTCGGGTGACTTCTAGCCCTAACTCTTCCATGACAGTTTTGGGCATGAGGTTGTGAGAAGCCCCCGAATCCATCAAGCAGTTGTGTAGCACCTTGTCATGTATGGTCAGGGAAGTGTAGAAGGGAGGGGACAAGTCATTCCTGTCTTCTACCATAGGACCTAGGATAACTGTAGGTTTTTCATCTTGCAAATTGATGGAGTCTGTGGGAAGGCATGAGGTCTCAGACTGTAAAAGCTCAGAGAAGTGTTTCTTGAACCCTTCATGTTTAATCAATTCGGTCAGGGGCACATGGATTCTGATTTTTTGAATTTCATGCTCGAAATTAAAAGAAGACGTAAGCTTCGGAATTTCTTTAATTTCGGGAACATGAATCTGAAATATGGGAGAGAAGGGTTGGGTCTTCTTACCTCTGTGACTATCTGCTACTTCATTAGTAGGTTTCTCTGTTCTAGTAGACTGCTCAGGAACGTCAGGCGCTATAGTCTTTTTCTTGGACCTTAGATCATACCTGCCTTGGCCGCCACTAGTCTTGTCTCCCTTGCTCAGTTCATTTAGCTGACTGTCCATGAGAGACTCCTCGTATGCTGATTGAGTGAGATGAGGAAAAGGAGGAGTGTCTCTGAAGCAGTGGATTTCAGGATCAAGCTCATCTGTTTCCCCTTCTTCCCCCTCGGCCACAAAATTGTTTTGGAAAGGGGCCTGAATTTTTTGGTCTTCTCTGTCTCTTCCCCTCTCTCTTTGCACATTCAAGGGAGTAAAATTGTTCGGCCTTCTGAAACCTCCTTTGTTTTCAGCGTTTTGAGGGCCCTTGTATGCTTTCCTCCCCTCGACTTTCATTCTCTCCATCTCTGCAGACAAAGACTTCACCATCTTGGTCAGTTCATCCACTTGAGGGTGGGGCACCGATGATCCAGAAGTTGAGGTTTCCGACCTTCCCTTTCTTCTGTCTGTGTCGGCCTTGTTCCTCAGCCTGTCAGCTGCTAACACATTGGATTCCACCTCTATGGACGCATCTTGCATTTGAGCTAAGGAGATGGCTCTTCTTTCTCTCAACAAAAGACAGAAATCGGGGCCAAACGCACTAGCATAAGAAATTTTGGCCGAGGCTTCTGAGGGTTTTATTTCAGCAGGAATTTTATTATACATCTTATTAAATATTTTGGAGAAGTCAGAGACAGACTCTCCCATTTTCTTCAAAGACCCGAACTCTGTCATGTAGTACATGAAATCTTTCCTATCGCCCCACTGCCTCAAGAAAGCACTATCCAAGGCTTCGATCCCAACAATAGCTCCGGGGGGCAATCCTCTGAACCATTTCCTCACCTCACCATCCAGGCTCTGGACAAAGACTCTCATCCAAACATCTTCATTTTCAATGTTCAGGTTGTCTGCATAACTGTAGAAAGCAGCTAGGTGCTCTTCTGCAGTTATGTCCCCTTCCCCGGTGAACTTGGGCATGTATTTCAAGTAATCTCCAACAGGGAGAGGATTCATAGGATGGGATAGAACTAAGGGGGCATATCTAGCAGTGACTATGGCATCCATTCTATTCAGAGGGGGATTAGCACCAGCCATAGGAATATTAGATGGAGGAGAACTCGGAGGAGAAGGAGTTCAAAAAGGGGATACTGGAAATGAGCTTCCAGGAAATAATGGGGGATTTGGGGAGAGGACTAGTGGGCTAGAGTCAGCAGATGCTTTTTTCTGCGCAGAAGAGGCGGTAGTAACAAGAGGAGGAGTGGGGAAGTCTTCCGCAGTCTTGGGCCTATGCCGAGGTACAGCTTCAAGGGAAAGGGGAGTGACAAGGATTTTACCCTCCAATCCCAGACCGGGAGGGGAAAACTTAGTAGGAACACTCACAAAATTCAGGAAGCGGGAAACTTCAGAAAATGGTCTGCTAGGGGGCCGAGGAGAAGAAAATGGAGTTTCTACAGAAGGAGATAATGGATTACCTGGTTCAGCGGTGGAAGTTTCTCCTTCATAGGCCTTTCCTTTTTTGAAAATCACCTCGGGATCGGCTACAGGCGTAGCTAGGGGCAGTTGTGGATGGGATCACGTATGTCTGCCTCTGGAAGCCACAACTAAAACAGCAGGTTCGCTCCAGTGGAGTCGTCACAATGGAGTCGCCAGGTGCACAGTAGTAATCTTCAAAGTCTCTGATACCTGATGCACCTTTAGAATCATAGGCTCAATGTCGTTCAATCCTGGTGAAAATTTTCAACTTCGTCCCCGGCAACGGTGCCAGAAATGTTAGCGACAGAAGTCCCTCCTGGATTGCTTGCAGGAGCAGAGCCTGACGCCCATCAGTTTTTATGTCACGGTTTAATAAATGGGGTGATCAAATGGGTAAAGACTCAAGAAGATAAAACTTTGACTCAGGAGATTGGGCCTGGTATGTATGCAACAAGGGAGGTCTTGATCCAACTTCTATCAGTAAATGGATTAAAGGGTGACAGAGGGAAGACTTGTGAGAAGGGAGAGCAAGACTGCCTCGGGCGACAAGCCTTCGAAAGCTTGAGGATGAAAAACTCAGAAGCCAAGATCCTCTTGGTCCGGAGCTTCAAGGAGCTGAACAGTGACTCAATTGGATCCTCCAATTCTAAGTCGTTCCATGCTACGGAAATAACAGGAACCGATTAGAAACAATGTAACCGTTATAGTGATCCAACTTACATCATCCTATAACAACTACAACTCGACTGGATCCTCCAATTCCGAGCTGTTCTAACATAGTATACAAGAGATGGAAAAGAGGCTGACATCCATAAAGTAAGAAGTCTCAAATGCCTTATACATTAACCAGAGCGACTAGYGCTTCATCAAAACTTTACAATCGGGAGCCTTGCTCAACCATCGATACCTCACAAAATACAAAGATTGAGTCTATATACTCAGGAAAATTCACCTAACAGAGGCATGTTCAGCGATCCAAAGCGTGGTGTCTCTTCATCCAAATTTGGACAGATAATCCCTGTCAGACGCCACCTTAACTGCGCATGACTCCTGTAGGGGGAGGGTAGCTGAGCCATTAAGTGCTGGGCTAGCATGCGCAGACTTCTCTATCTAGTCGAGGACTTTGGCATGGCTTCTCCGGAAAAATGGGTACACAGGACCCTCTCGAGCAGACCGCTCGCCAGGCCCTCCATACTTCGCACTTAATGACTAAGGAGAGGTTTCAACCACCTCTCCTCGCCTTAATTTACTCCGAGCGAGAAACAGTATTGAGATCGGATCCGATGACGCCTGGAGATCGCGATGATCCCTTCTGTAACTGAACTTGACACTTTTGGCCTTCTTTACACAACTCCTTTCTTTCCCCAAGTGACCACAGGCTGTGACCACGTGCTTATTCCCAAGGTGCTTTCGGCGTTCGCGAATGGGAAGGAGATGATCCTTGCTTATCATAGTTGCGATGGGCGAAACACCGAGATGGCTCAATTGAGCACCACGCGTCCTTCAAATCTGACGGTCCTAAACTCACCCGACGCTGCCGTGGGCCCCAGGTCCTGAATGCTCTCACTACTTCGCGTATCGGGATATGATGGAGCTGTTTTTTGTGCTTCGAAACCGTGATGGGAAAAAAGGCGGGGAGCCTAATCGCGCGCTAGGTGTCCGCTTCAAATGGACGGCTAAGACTGCCCCCTGATACTGTGGGCCCAACTTTAAAAATTCTTTCCCTTTCGCGATTCGCGAGTTCATGGGTCAAAGACCCTCGGCTCCCTTTTCTAAACTCCCGATCCCCGAGATGGCGATACGGGTCGGACCTCCTTTCTAGTCAGTGCTCTCTGCATGTAACTGTCGGCTAGAGCCCAAGTACTAACGCCTCTCACAACTCGTGGCTTCGTAAGCTGGAGTATCGAACTTTGGCATTCTCCCCTCGCGAAGTCCCGAGACGTGATGGTCAGCGAAGGTTGACCCCCTCTGGGCACTTTTTGTAACTCGCAATCTCGCGCAACTAAAAGACATAGTGGGCCCTCCGAACTTATGAACCCCGAGTTCGAGAAATAACTACTGCGCTTGTACTGATCGCGATTTACGCCCCTTGAAAACCGGTTTGCGCCATACTTAGTGCGACTCGGTTAGCTGCAACAACCCATCAACCGCTGCTCTGCTCTGTCGATGAATTCTTGCCACAGAAGAATGAAGTGCCCGCTTGCTTGATTTAAGCCTGAAATAGATTTCTTCTATGAGCTGCGCCCAACGCTCCTCACGCCATTTGCAATCCTGAATACTCTTATGCCTCGGACGAAAAATGTTACTAACACAATGCGAAGTGTGATCCGATATTCAAATAGATTAGATGGATTAGTAGACCGAAATAACCTTCCATGTTTATTAACAGAGGAACAAAGCAATGATGTAAAAGAGGTCATTCAAAGAATTAATTTCCCACAGGTTTTGCTTCAAACATAAAAAATATCTTAACGAAGAAATGTGAATTTGGTGGGGTAAAAACACATGATTGACATACCTTCATTAAGGTAATAATTTTGGTATACATATTTATATATATTGGCCTTAGAATTTTTGTTCATTTTTTCTTGTTTACTTTGGTCTAAACAAATAATGATTCATTTTTTTGTTATAGTATGTTCTACCGCTATCTCTCCCAAACGACTTTGACAACAACATCAAACAAGTTATATATGATCTTGGAAAATACATGAGGTAAGTAGTTGTAATTTATGTGCAAAATGTTCTTTCAAATTATTGTTGTACTTGATGACATGTGTTTTACTTGTAATGTAATATATTATAATTAATTGTAATGTTTTACGGGTTAATTACATGTTTTTAAGTTTTATGTGAGGTTGTTATATCCTATGTTACATGTTGTTTAATTATTATTTGAAACCTGAAAATAGTTGCCAATATACTAAAGTACGCGGTAGACTAAAAATATAATTTAGAAACACATAATTTCATGTACCTTCATCAATTTTTGTTTTTGTAGTTTCTATGCATGAATCTTAATAGGACGTTGCTTTCGATTATTTTCTATTTTATAAATTGAGTTTTGGGGATCAATTGAGAGTGATGTGAGGGGGACGGGAGGGGACATATCAACTTTTACCTTCACGTGGTTGGCCTTGTTCAGTAGAGGATAAATTATTCTTGAAACGAAGAGAAGCTGTTTCATTTTTATACCATCATGATCGTATAAGATTTCATTAATATTGTTACCTCTTTGAATCTTCTTAGAATTGAGATTCGTTACATAGTCATTGAAAAAAGACAAAATACATATGTATCAGATATTAATTTGGTCTTTGTGTGGGACATTTTATGCCATTAGTATTTTTTGTACAAAAATAATGGATCTTGGGGACTACACCATGGTCAAGGAACGAGAAACGAGGAACACAAAACAAGGAACAAGGAACAAAAATTGTACGAGGACTAGACACCAACAACAGTGACCTACGAATGGGGCCAACGTTGAAATTTTTTCGAATAGTTTCTGTATGCACTGAAATTTGTCATGGATAGACTATTGGCATGCTTTAACGATATGGGAGGGTTTCTGGACTCAAATTTGACTGACACACCCACTTTCGTCCATCATTAATTCATCATGGAAACCGTAAACCCTATTTTTCATATGTTCTAGTAGATATGTTAATGATTCCAAGTTTCATATTTGTATTTGAATGAAGGTCCAACTAGCTTGCAAAGTATCATATATGAGATTTCAAGTTGATAAACCAAATATGAAACCAAATTTGAGGAGTGTGTATCAGGAACAATGATAATGAGGAAGGTAAAAACATAAACCTCCTATACATTAAAGGTACCACTGAAAAAATTGCAAGGATTCTAAAGAAAATTAATATTGAATTATCCTTTTCCCCTCCTATAACCCTAAGGAAAATTCTAGATCATGAAAAAGATGCCATAACCCGAAAGTGAAAAAAGGTGTATATTTTATCCCATGCTCTTGTGGTAAGCAATATATTGGTGAAATGAGAAGATCATTCCAAGTAAGGTTGAAAGAGAATTTTTTTGACATTAGACATAATCAATCAAATAAATCCTCTTTAGTTGATCACTCACAAAACACTAGACATCACATATGTATCAAAGACACTAAGATCATCACTAAATTAGAACATCATGGAAAAATTAAAAAATGGGAAGCACTAGAAATCGAGTTGAAAATGAATAATATGAAGAGAGATGAGGGTTTAAAGATCAACAAAGCTTGGAATCATGTCCTACATATCCTTAAAATAAACAATAATCCAAATAAATAAAGGGAATGAGTTGCCTAAAAAGTTGACTTTCAACATAAAAGGGGAATATTATTATTTATTATTCAAGAAGATGAGTTTTTAATTTGTGAGCTTGCTCTCCTAAAGATGATCCCAACTTGGGGATTGAAACATCAAGTTTCAAAGCTAATTAATGCAAGTTTCCTCCTATTATCTAATTTATTTACTGTGTAAAATGAACGACCTAGCTATAGTTCCAATTGAGCTTGTGATGGATATCGATTCCAAGATATTTGTATGAAGGCACTTCCTCCAAGCTATTGTTTTCATAAAAAAAGTATCGTATGTGATCCATTTGGATTTAATTATCATAACCTTTGTTTTGTCAGTGTTCACAGTCATGCCCATGCTAGAGCATAAGTCCTTGAGGATTATTAGTTGTTTTCATAGGTCATAGGGAAACTTCACCATAAGAACAATATCATCAGCATAAAGAGGGAGGATGATGACTAAACTAATGAGAGTTGGGCGAACACATACTGCACCTTCCAAAAAATATTCTAACTTATCAATATAGATGCTAGAAAGGGTAGGGGATAGGGGACAACCTTTATAGACTCCTATATTACTTTTAATTTCTTCTGACAGCCCCTCAGTGTTCCTAAACTTGGAAATAACTTTCTCATATATCCTTATTGTAGTAGCTCTTAACTCAAAAGGGACTTTAATCTCTTCTAACCTTTTCCAGAGGTTAATCTTGGGCACAATGTCAAAAGTTTTTTTAAAGAAACAACAAAGGAGATCAATTTTATCATTACAACACTGCTATGTAATGATCCTAGATGTAACAAGGTGGCCCATAGTGGAATGGTGGCTATGTATAAATATAATATTTGTGCAAATTGTGTCTCACCACTTATGAATTGATAAAATATATTTTATACAATTATGTATATCTATGATTGATTCCATTTAGATACAACTTAGAGTATGATCCAAATTTTCCTTTTTCTCCTTTTTCTCACAAGGTAAAAATCAATGTTGAGTACATTATATCATGTTCAATATAAACCTCTTCTACTACAACATCAAAACCAAAATTGAGCATAAATGCAAAATAAAACTAACTAACTATAAAATATAACAATTCTACTTAAAAATTAGTGAAAAATGAATACACTAAAATGCACAAGATATCAAATAGAATTCATGATTAAGGTATCAAATAGAATTTATGTAGAGTCATTTTTGTTTAAAGGGATTCTTTTGCATCACTTTCCCTCTTTTCAATCAAAATAATCCAATAAATTCACTCTTGAATGTACCTTATAATGTGTTCCAACCAATAAAAAGTCTCACCATTGCTTAAAAATGAAAATTTAGTTATAGAAACAGAGTATGAATCACCCAAGAGGGGTTTGGAAAATGCATGCCAACACATACATAATAATTCCACTTGAAAATAAAAAGGTACAAGGAAGAAGTTATTGAAATTTACTACAAAACAATTAATATTGACATTTCAAGATATATTAAAAATTAAAACTCACTAATTTGAATTATAATTATAGAATGCAAATAATTAACAATATGGAATTGACCTAGTTCATGTTGTTTTAGTTGCCATCGGTTTTGAGGTTCATGAGAGATATTATCATTTTCATATGATGTTCATCACATTATGTGGGTTGTTACCTATACCATGAGATTGGTATTTTAGGATGTATGTGACTTGTGCATATTTATATCTTTATGAATTTGATAGATGTGATTCACTTGTCTTGGTCGTGTATGGATATATGATTATCTTTCAAGATGTATTAAATAGATAATGATGTGATGTTCATTGATTTTAACCCACGATGTTGAATTGAGGGATGATGGAGTTAGGTAGGTGTATTATGACCCAAATTTATGCTCCAAATTCACAAGTGGTTAGCACTCATTGAAGGTTCGAGATGATGTGATAAAATCCTAAGCTTACAACAGATCACAACAGGCTCCTATTCCTCTTTCCTGATAGTGAATCTCCTGCGATATGGTACAACAAATCTTCTGTGATCTGGCTAGAACGTGACCACCAGAGAAGACAACGAATGATTCTTGACAGCAATTTTCAGGGTCTATTGGCGGTAACAACAGTGATAAGCGCCCTCCCTTAAGCTCTGGCAGTCAGAATATGTGACAATTTGCAATAAATTCCTTGTGAATGGTGGCAATGATTCAATAATCAAATCCGCAGAGGTGACTTGCTCTCTCGTGCAATTCTAGAGAACATCAAATTCTTCAACAACTTAACAGTAACAATGAAACTTCAGTGTAGTGCGCCTTCAAAACTCTTTAGCAGCTTGAAGATGCGACCTCCTCCATGCACAACAAATCAGAATTTGATGGACGACTTCTCCATGCAACAGATTGATGGACGACTCCTGATGAGATAGACGAATGGCTCCTCCATGAAGCAACTCAGCAATTGCTAACCTTCTCTGATTATTATAAGAGTGTTTGGTCACTTTGCACACAAACCTATTACTAATAAGTGGTAACAACATAAATTTGGGTGTTAACCCATAATGTTTTCAATCTGCCTTCTAGGTTGCACTAACCATTGTCATTGACCATCTCATACAAAAGGATGTCAATATCAACAAGATAAACAAAATCCCTGTTCAAATTTAGCTCTAATAACAAGATAAACACCAAATTGTTGTATGAGACCCCCTTGTTTGTGGGACAAGGGATCCCCTCCACCCAGTGATTTGACTCGTAAAGTCTATGTCGCAGGTATACATACCCTACCCCCCTCTAGATTTGAACTTGTGACCTCTTAGGAGAAAACAAATATTCTTAACCATTAGACCCACTATATATATA
>JASDQU010501213.1:32114-51536 GCA_032191745.1 Picea mariana | reverse complement strand
TATTTATATATATATATATATATATATATATATATATAAATAAAAAAAAAACAAAACATGCTCCCTTATAACAAAACCCACACCCATATGTTATAATATATTTATAATATATAATTTATATATTATAAATATATAAATTAAAAAATAAATAAAAAACAAAACCTTAAACCCTTTTAACAAAAACGAAGCCCCCATTTGTGTATGCATATCCCCCGCGCGATCCATACCTCGGTCGCATCCCTGTGCACTCCATACCCCGGCCACATCCCTGTGCACTTCATACCCCGACCGCATCCCTGCACTCCATAACCCCACATCCCTGCACGCTCGTGGCCATATGTCATATCCCCACGCCCAATATTGATCCATATCGCCACAACAGTAAAGAGGACTGTCATATCCCTGTGACAACAATATATCGGCCATAGATGGAGAAAGAAGTTGTAGAGAGAGGATAAAGACTAGGGCATGGACAAACCAGGAGAGAGAGGTCGTGAACAGAGGAGAAAGAGGGCGCGAAAAGAGGAGAAAGAGGTCGAGCGCCTTAGCCCTAGAAATGACAGAAGGAAAGGTATATTTCCATGACCAGAAATGCCTCACTCTTTTTTCATATTTAATTATGAAATTGAAAGGAAAAAGAGAAATTCCAACAATTATCTGACCTTGGAGTGCTTAATAGCCTCCTAGCTACATCAATTGTTTGGCCCAAAATCTACATTCATGATTAGTTAACTTTTTGTTGTCTACGAGTACTTGTGTTTTGTTTTCTTTTTCTGACTGAGATTTCTTACGTTTAGCTTCAACTGAGTATGCCCAATATTCCTGAACCTGGACCTTATGCTCAACTAGTGTTGACTTGTCCTCTATTAAATGTAGTGATGTGCTTCTAGCATTACTAGTTCATCCTATACTATGTATAATGTATCATATCCTTGCTCAGTAAAGGCCTATCTTTCAACCCAAGTCTAGATATATTTATTTGTACATACTTCACATGATATGGAGATTTCATACAAACTTGTTTGGAAGAACTCCTCTTCCTTATCAGTCATCTGATTGAACTATTATATAGTCTATATATGGTCATCCCCATATTTATAACTAGACACGCTAACCCCAATTTGGTCTCGCATAGCAGAAACATACTGTTTTGGTCCTACATAGCAGAAACATACTCTAAGGTAATGACTATCCTTGTCCTTGTCCAAATCCTTTTCCAAAATACTTAAGTCATCCACTATACTCTATTAAAGTCATCCATCAACCTAAAAAAAAATTGTGGGATACTTTTTGAGCTTGACTTGGTGTGGTTTTATGTGGAGCTCCTACTAGTGGAATATCCCCTCCTGCGACTTTTTGCAGTTACCCTTTGTAATATCCTCTATGAAATTGTTTCTCTCTACTCTTGATGTCTATACATATGTTGCCATGTAGTGAAAGTCCCTAGATTATGCTAGGTGCAATGAATATAGCTTCAATACAACCTCTTTCATCGAGGTAGATATTGTGTTAGTCGATCTTTTCCTTGTCGTCTCATGTTGAATTCTTTGTCATATTTCCTTCTCTACAAAGATTCCCTACTCAATGGGTGTTGTAGAGAATGTCATATGAGCTTGATGAAGGGTACTCCTCCTAGTTGCTTCTAGTTGTCTAATATTTTTATCCTTGTTCCTTACCTTGGCATGTAGCACCAAATAGTTGTTGTCAAAAAGCTATCAAAGGTAGTCTTGACTTTTTAGATTTTTGCTTAAGCATATGGAGGGAGTTGATATCATTTTGATCCCTCCTTTTTTGGTTTCTTGTTTGGCCACTTATTTAATTTCCCACCACACTTTAATTAGTGTTGGTCATCTTGAGTAGACCCTAATATACCTCGATTTGTGTGGCCTTTGTTGTAAACTTCAAAAGTCCAAGCAAGTCTACACTACTTTTCCAACAATGGTCCTTGTTTTGCTTTGACTCTTGTTTTTATTAGTCGACCTCCTTCCTTTCAGGACACTGCTTCCAACTTCGCTCAAGGATTGTTTGGAATTTTCTTCTATGATCAAGTCCACTTGGGAGCTTTGTTTGATGACTCTATGTCAATCAAATATTCCTTTTGACCCTTTTTCTCTCATACTCATTTTACCTTTGTATGTGTCAACCTCTACTTGTTCCCCTTTGAGTTGACCTTGGTAGTTTATTTATATGTTTGGTGTCTTTCTTGGTCTTGAGTTGAGAATGAGATACCTCCCTAACCCTCATCTTTCATGGTCGAGTTCAACTACCTCCCTAACCCTTATCTTGACTACTTCATATTCCACCTACTGGACTTTGTCTTCAAGGAGTCAGGCAAGCTTAATGTGCTTCACTACCTCATGAAGAGGCTCCTTTAACTTTGTTCCATCTTGTCTGCATAGTTTTTCCTAGTGTTGTTATGCCTTAAACTATTGAATAAATTGTTTTACATCGATAATGAGCTCCACATTCCATTTAGAATTGGTTTCTTCTCCCAAATTTTCAAAATATTCAAAAGATTATCCAATCTACTAATGTAAATTAGAGTGTATTTGATTGCCAATCCGGTGTTTGTTAGACTTAGAGACACGTCCAAAATGTATGGACTTAGAGATAAATTTAGTTCTTTAAATGAAAATAATTAAAAAGCTAATCTAAGTGTTGAGTATGAAAGAAATGCTAAGCTTCTTTACAGAAGGTGTATTCATAGATCTCTTACCATTAATCAACAAGCTAAAGTAAACGCATTCAACTAATATTAAGCATTCAAATCAGTAAGCATTCGAACTAGTTTAGAGGCATGTAAATGTCAGAAAGACTAAACCCTTTTACAAGAGATGCAATCTTTTCTTTCCCACATTCATCAGCAACATAACTAATTTTGAAATCAAGTAAAACACAATAGCATTACCTACAACAAAATGTAAACTGAAATAAAAGTCATACCAAAATTTACTTGAAAAGAATGAAAAAGGAGAAGTGTACTAGCTTGGCAAAGAGGGCCCTCCAGTGCTTTACTTGTACACCTAGAGTTGTCTCAGTTAAGAAGGAATTTCCAGCATCATTCACATAATCATCTCATAAACATAATCAAGAACAAAACACCAAACTGATCTTAAGATTGAAAAATTAGAGTTTTGTTCATCAACATTAGATGTCATACTAGTCCATGTCTTGAAGTATTTATACAAGAAGTTTGAAACTGAAAATGATAAGAAGTCTCATAAGATGATGATCAGGTCCATAAAATGTGCTAGGAAGGTGAAATACCCCGTTCATATCCATAAAATATGCACAAATCCCAAGAAAATCTAAAACTGTCCATGATTTTCTACTAAAACAGGGTATTTTCTGTTGAAGTGGCCCTATTTGACCATCGTTGACTGGGCACTTGGAAAGCTCAGATATCGAACCTGATAGGTATTCATACATCCTTGTACATCAAGGATCATGAAACATGTCTCTAATTTCTCCCAGCTATCCTGAAAGTACACGAACCTTGGACCAATTACGAGATTTAGTCAAATCCTGTAATTTCTGATAAATTTTTAATTTTAATGCTAAAAATTCAAAAATTCAATTCTTAAGCTAAGGAATGATAAATGTACCTTGCATAGGCTAGTTTATGGAAAATATGGAATAAAATGAAGGCAAAATGGATGGTTTTGGAGACAAAAGTATGGTTTTATGGAGTGAAAGGAAGCATAAAAATGTACTCAACATCTCCCCCAAGAGGAAGACTTTGCATGTCCTCATGCACAAAAACAAAATGTCTTTGAACCCTTGTCAATAGTCTTCTATAGATTCTTGATAAGTCTATTGAGTGGATCATATTGGGCAATGATAAAAATTGAACCCTTCTCAACCCTTCTACGGAGTTCAAACCCATCCAAGAAAGGTAATTTAAAAAACACCCTTTAAAAAAATTGTAAATTTTTTAAATCACTTTTCATTTATAAAATACAACAAATATTATAAAATTTAAAAATAAGGGTCACATTTTCAACAACCTATCAATATCTCAACTCCCAAACATGGTTGTTGAATGAGTATTGTACCTTTTTTATAATATGAGGATGAATGTGAATTATTAGAAAGACTCAAGAATTCACTCTCATTACTTGCCTTCGACATCTAAAGACTAAAATCATCTATTTCTTATTTCTCATTGGCTTCCATTATTCCATGATACAATGTACCATCCACAACATTCAAACCATTACATAACTTAGACCCATATAATCCTACCATTGTATTGACATATGAATTGTTAAAGTGTCACTTAATGAAAGTTTCCTTGAGAAGTGTGGACACCTTGTCTTTTTGAATCCCCACTTGAATTCATGTGTTACTAGCATCGTTGATCCTTATCAATACGATAATCGACATCAAATTTGATATCCAAACCCAATGTGTTTGGATCCCACACCTGCTATAATGTTGTTTCCTCTATTACCTTTTCCTCCCCTCTTGGATTTTCAAAACACCAAAACAAGTAGTCATGGTCTATGGGTATTACATTGAAATTTATTAACAATATTATCTGTAAATGTGTGGCTCAACAACAATTTTGACCAATTTTGATGAGAAAATGAGACATAGAGGAAACCCAAGGAAATGAGGTCATCTGTCTTTCTTCGTGTTCACATATTACATCGTTCTAAAAGTATTCAACATGTTGATTCATAGTTATTTGTTGCTTCTGTAGTGCTATGTGTCTACCTATTATAAGTCATGTAACACCCCCGTTTCCCCCAGCTTGTAATTATTCATAAAATAGGATTACCATGCTAAGGCATGTGGACAATGTCAATGTATTATTGTTTGATTTTCCAATAATTGACTGTGGGGGTGAAGCCTTGAAAGTACTTCCCATGATATCACTGGAGGAAAGAATGTGAAAACTATAAGGGAGGGTCATTATATCAAATAACCCCAAATTCCCTTGATGAGGATAATAAACCTCCTTTGGATCCCAAGGAGAGAAATCAATTAATGAAGAAAGGACTAGTGGTTGAATTATCAACCACTCCCATAAATAGAAGCATGGCCAAAAACTGCAGAATGTCAGCTCGAAGTACCACTAGGTATGGCAGACCAAGCTGACAAGAGCTCCCTTTTGACAAAAGGAACGGGATGGATCGAGGACCATCCTGGAAGAAAGATATACAAATCAATAAGGATAATGCATAGAGCTCCCCAACGAAGAATGAACAGAAGGCCACAAGCTTGATGCTGAGTGAGCATCTGATAAACCTCGCCTAGGGCCATGATAGAGAGAGAAATATTTGAAAGTTTGCAGAGAACAAAACCCGAGCTAAAGTTAGTGTATATGCCTTCTCATGTCGAATTTCTTTATACATCAGTTAACTTCCCTTCAAAGGTGTAGGGAACTTCATCTAAGCAAGTGTTAGCCTTCTTGAAGATTTGTGCCTGTTATCCCCACTTTTTAGGGATAACTAGGAGATCATGTCTCGAGGCCACATGTCCTGGACATGGAGTACTGAGAGTAGGATTGACCTAAGCATGGCCCTAGAGGGCCCATATTTTTCTCCCATCATCTTTTGTCTTGACAGCAACAACAACATCCATCACCATCAGATTGGTCCTGTATCAGAAGAGGTTCTTGCTCCATGAGGTAATTGGTCTAGGTATCATGGTATGTGTCACTTTTGATCATTGAAACCTTTAAATATATGCATTTGATTCTTCTTATCTCTAACAACTGCTTGGATTTTACATTTTCTCACTTAACCATGTTTGGGGGGATTGACATGGTGCCCTAGCAAGCCTGTGTTTGTAGGTTTTGGTTTGCCACTAGGGGGATTTATGAAAATCCATCGTCCGCTCCCATCATAGCACCACTCTTACATCTTGTTTCCCTCTCACCTATCCCATTCCCCTTGTCCAGGCATTGGGTTGACCTATTTCAAGACTGCACCTTACCTCGTGGGAAGAAGGGGCTAAAGGACCAGAAGGTAAAAGCAAGCTGGTAAAAGATAAAATCCTAAAAATGAACCTCGATATGCTTCGCCCAGGGATCCCCGAGAAAGCAATAAAAGGTTTCTCAGCAAGAAACAAGAGGGACCCAAAGAAAGAATAAAACAAGACCTAATCAGAGGATAGGGGTCTCATCACGAGCCAACCTATTAGGTCCATGGGTACCTAGCAGTATGACATTGCCACCAGCTGGTTACCATGCCAGGGCATTGACTCTTGGTTGCATGGCCAAGGGAAAGGGGGTCTCATCACGAGCCAACCTTCTCATCTCTATGAAAGTTCTTGTGGGTAACGCTGCCAAATCTGGTCACCATGCCAAGGCAGTGTCCCCTGATTAGCTTTTGAACAAAAAAGGCAAATAAAAAAATAAAAAGAATAAAGGCAAGAATGGGCTTGGAAAAAATGCATCCATGACAGGGACAACTCGCCTTCTACAAAGGCACCCATAGGTAACACATTGCATCCTTGACCCTTACTGCACCCACATGCTTGGACATCCCCTGACCACATCATCCACTTACATGGGTTGGATGAGATATCTCTAGGAACTTTCCCTTTTTTGTGGACACTAGCCTAATAGGAAGCCTTGTCCTTTTCCCCAGACTTGTATTGCAGGATTGTGTAATGTCTTTGAGCTATTGATTGATGCATTAGGGATTTTATGCATGTGGCTAATAATATTAATGATGAAATGTGATTGACATTTCTATGATCCCTATGACTGATGAGCTCATGGAGGGCATAGCCTTTGATGTGCAGGACCATACCCAACAGACAGGTACCATTTGGACCAATACACATGGGGAGATGATCATTTCGGACCTCCATGGGGCTGAAGAGCCCAATAGATGGATGTTGAGACCCCATTAGGGGGCAGAGATAGGGCAGAGGTTGATCAGAGTCTTTGCACTAGAGAAGAAGAGGACGTCCCACTAGAGGCACCCCGACAGAGCTTGACCCAAGGGGATTTGCCCTTTTTCAGTGGAATGTTGGCCTTGGAAGGCCCAGGATGTCACCCATCATGGCCATGATGTCATCCAACAGTATTGACATTTTGGGAGGCAGACTGGGCAGTATTGGCACGTGTGGCAGGTTGGAGAAGCCCAAGGAGGGATAATGTTTTGCTCCATGATGCCCCATTTGCCCTAGAAGGGGCTAATGCCTCCCTTAGAGGGGCTTCTTATCTCTTTATAGCTCAATTGGGGTTTTAATTTGACAATTTAATGTAAAACAATATGATTTTCATAATTTGGCCTTGTGGGCCTTTTACCTGACCTAAAATGTAAAATTAGGTCAAGGTTTTGTATAAATGAGAGATTTTCACTCTCATTTTTTCATCACAACTCACTCACTCATTAGTGAGGTTTGAAATTAGCACCCTATCTTGGGTTATTGGATATTTGGGTGATGCACACTTATTGAAGGAAGGCTATTTTGGCATATTTTGGTTTCTCTCTTGAAGGAAGGTGTTACAACTAGGGTTTGCATACTATTTCATGGTGATATGTAAGTGTTTTTTCTGAAAATATTCTTGAATGAATGGTTGTAGTCTTATATTCTTGCATAAGTTTATAATTTACTGATTAAAATCTCTAGGTGACAAGCACACAAGTAGGTCCTTGTCTCATGTCCCCTGATAGAGAATTTTTCAGCCATTGAAGAGGAAAAAAGAGCCTAGTCGTAGCTACACTCCTTTCTCCTCTTCCCCTTTGCTGGTTGTACCTTTTTGAGCTCAAGAAGGAGAAGACGTCCAAGGCCTAGGTTATTTACACTTAGGGCCATTTTTCTTCTAGGGTTTAATGATAGAGCCTTGTTGTAGCAACACTCTTCCTCATTTGACTCTCTTGTCTTGACTTTATCTTTCATGCTAGCCATTTTTTCCATCTAAGGAAGGAGGAGAGAGCATGAGGCCTTGCCATAGCAACACCGGAGTGAGCCTCTCTCCCCTAGAGTTTTGTCTCTGAGGCCCTGCCATAGAAGCACTTCAGAGCTCTTCCCTCCAGTCCTTAGCTGTCCTCCTTCAACCCTTGCGTCCTCCTTTAAATTGACTCCATTTTATCCTAGAAGGCACTGATCCCAAGACCTCCAACGTTGAAGTAGAACTTGATCTAAACTCTCTCAAAGCTTTTGAATTGAGACCCTAACTACAATAGCCCTAACTCTAGCTAACCCTACTAACCCTAAGTTGCTGACGTCATTATTGGATATTTCATCTTTATTGCAACAACGTTTCATCTTGTGAGAAATTGAATGTGGTTTTAGGCATAAATTGAGTAAAGTGTTGGTTTATTACATTGAATGCCATATCATTCTAGTATTTATTGGTGAAGAAACATTATTTTATTGATATTTTGTAAACATTGACTTTGTCAACATTTACTTTCAAATTGCTTATATTGAATATCAGATAGTCTTTAATATATATGAAGTACTAACCAAAGCCTGCATATATCAGTTTATTGTTTCTTTGTTCTCGGGCATGGATTCTACTTGATTATCTGTGTTGGCTATAAGCTGGAATATATTTTCCGGTGGTGATCTGTGAAGGGGGGAACCTATCATTATCTGATTATCCTTTAGCCTCTTCAAACCCAGGTCACCGGGGACGTCTCCACTGGGCCTCACCTCCCTAAAGAGAAAGAATCTTCCCATTGTGGTGACATTGGGTGGGATAGGTTCCTGTTACACTAGTTTGGCCCTCTACTTTATAGCCTTTTATCCTAGCTACAAACTGTGCGATAACATTTTGGCGTCATTGCCGGGGAACACTGAGTCAATTCTCCTCAAATGACAAATCTTTTCGGTAAGCCTTGCCCCAGAAGCCTTTCTTACAAGCTTACTTGGCGACTCCACTAGGGTGTTTTTCCTTTTTCTTTGGTAGTTTCAAGTAAACTATCTGGCGACTCCACAACCCACAAAGAGGTTTAATAATCCTCCTTTGTCTTTCATAAGGAAGCCTCCCAAGAACTCTCCTATTGTCAAAATGCTCTTTGGGAAAAGCCTTCCTTTAAGAATCATGTCTAGCTCTCAGACCGCTACAACAAACCTAGCCAACAATCAGAGACAATGGTCATCTACTCTTTTCAAACCGTTATACATGTCAGCCATACCAGGCTAGCCTAGGAAAATGCCACCTAAGTATGAGAATTGGTTTCCTAAATTCATTGGTACTGATGCAATTAGTGTCGAAGAGTACATGAGCAACTTTTGGGCATTTTTTCAGCTTCATCCCATTAGTGATGATGCTGAAGACTTGGTCATGAAGTTGTTCTCCACTACTCTTTATGATGCCTCAAGGCGTTGGTACCCGAGCCTCCCTAATGGAAGCATTAAAACCATGGACAAACTTGAAGAGGCCATTCTCAAAAGATGGAGTATCAAAAAAGACCCTAACATGCTCCTCACCCGACTGAATAACCTTACCAAATATGAAAATGAGTCCATTCGGAAGTTCCATACTAGATTTGAGACTTTGCTGCAAAGGATCCCCACATGCCATCATCAGAAAGATGATTACCTCGTCCATGTTTACACCAGATCTTTCAATGGCCAACTAGGGTATCTTCTCAGAGATAAAAATCCCCAATCCATTCAGGAAGCCCAAGAGCTCGCTACTAAGATAGAGCGAAACCTCCTTTCATCTAAGATTGAGCCTTTTGCTAATCCAAGGGGGAGAATAGACACCAAACCAAAAATAGTTCACAACACTGAGCCTACGTCAGACCTTTGTGCCAGTATCACCAAGTTGCAAGCCTCTATGGATGGTATCATAAAAAATCAAGAGAAAATGATGAGTAGGATTGTCAACTTGGAAAGATGTCAGACCCAAGCACCTAGGGACCCGTACAAAGGGCAATTCCAAAAGGGGAGCCAATTTTATAAACCAAATAATGAGAAAGAAGTTCCAAACACCTTGGCCCCTGCAAACATTATTGATGAAAATCCTTGGTGCCTAGAATGCAATGAAGCACATTAGGAGCATGAGTGCCCTTACAGTAATGGCCATCAACAAGTCAACAATATGGACCATTTCATGGAGTTTCCTCAAATAAATATCACTGATGCAAAATATCAGGAAGCCATAAAAGAAGCAGCCAGGTCGGCAAGGATGGCAGAAATAAACAACCTAGACCAAGAATCACGAGAGAAGATAAAGAAACAAGAATTTCAGGTGTACAAAAGAAAGAAGTTGAACCAACCTATTGTTGACCAGGCAAAGCCCCCACCCTTGGAAATACTTCTTCCCAAGACATCCAAGGCTGGGAAGGTGGACCTAAACTTTGATTTCGAAGGGGCATTATAAAAAATGCATGTAAACGTTCCCCTCAGAGAAGCCATTAAGATCTCGTCTATCAAAGAACGCTTTTACACTTTCTTTCTGGGATCAAGTGAACCCATAGACCCCCCTATTATGTTGCAAGCCGATCATTTCAGGGTCCAATATGGTGAGAACCCTCCCTTCTTCATGAATTTAATGATGAACAACAAAAGCCTCAACAATTGCATGTTAGATACAGGGGCAGGTGCCAACATGATGTCACTTAAAGTCATGCAACAAATGGGTTTAAAGGTTACATGGCCTTACAGGAATGTATGTGGTTTCAAATCTAAATCCATACCCACACATGGGGTAGTCGAGAATGTGGAAGTTTTCCTTAAGGAGTACCCAGAGAAAGTAGTCCACATTGACATCGTGGTAGTTGATGTCCTAGATGTGTGGGGAATGTTGTTGTCTAGGAAATTCGTTGCAATGTTGGGTGGCACTCTCGAGATGGGCCTCACGTTTTTGAAATTGCCTTTAAAAAATGGAACAATAGGACTGCTCCTAAATGTGCTAATAACCGAAGACCATGTGCAAGATATTACTCACCCTGTCAACAATGACAAGGCACAAGACGAGATGATACAAACTCTTCAAAAGTATTCTCTAGAAGTTATGCCATTTTCAATGGAAGAGGACTTTGATAAAATTAAATGGCCCAAGAAAGAAGAATACCAACAACTCCTAGATGAATTCAAGAACAAAGAGATTGGGACGGTGAAGATATTAAAGAAAGTTGAAGATGACATACAAATCCGCCCATCCCAACAAGAAGTGTTTACAGCAGAAGCCCACCCTCCTCCGTCAGCAAAATACACCAGGGTTGTCCAAGGGATGACCAAATACAAAGTCAAAAAGTAAAAGGAAGGAGACATGGTGTGGATGTGGGATACCCAGAAAGGAGATCCAACTAATGTAAAGGGAAGTGCTCAGTCATGGCTCAGGCCCTTCAAGGTTGGAATGGAATCAGTTGATGACTCATATTACTTGTCCACTTTGGAGGGGAGAAGGCACCCATTACCTATCAAAGGGCACCTCCTCAAACCCCACAAAGGTGGGGGGACCTGACTTCACAGGTAAGTGCAGGTAAGTAGGCATTTTGTATTTGTGTATTATACCATTTGCATTTCATGATTAGTTTTCTTTCGCATTTGCATTATTGGTTGTTTTCTTTCAGTCTATATTTATATCTATAAGTATCCTGGGGTGGCATTACCACCCCAATTTTGTTACTGATACCCCTATTGATATTGAGAAAGTATGCAGGTTATGCCAGAGATGATGAGGTTCTCATGCGCTCTACAGTGAGCACATGTCCTCGAGTTGGAGCTAGATGTTATCGCCACTTTTTAAAGATAACTAGGAGATCCTGTCTCGAGGCCCACAGGTCCTAGACATGGAGTACCAAGAGTAGGATTGATTTGAGCATGGCCCTGGAGGGCCCATATTTTTCTCCCATCATCTTTTGTCTTGACAATAGCAACAACATCCATCACCATCGGATTGGTCCTGTATCAGAAGAGGTTCTTGCTCCATGAGGTAATTGGTCCAGGTATCATGGTATGCATCACTTTTGTTCATTGAAACCTTTAAATATATGCATCTAATTCTTCTTATCTCTAACAACTGCTTGGATCTTACATTTTCTCACTTGACCATGTTTGGGGGGATTGACATGGTGCCCTAGCAAGCCTGTGTCTATAGGTTTTGGTTTGGGGGGGTTTATGAAAAGCCATCATCCGCTCCCATCATAGCACCACTCTTACGTCTTGTTTCCCTCTCACCTATCCCATTCCCCTTGTCCAGGCATTGGGTTGACCTATTTCAAGACTGCACCTTACCTCATGGGAAGAAGGGGCTAAAGGCCCAGAAGGTAAAAGAAAGCTGGTAAAAGATAAATGCCTAAAAATGAACCTTGAGATGCTTTGCCCAGGGATCCCCGAGAAAGCAATAAAAGGCTTCTCAGCAATAAACAAGAGGGACCCGAAGAAATAATAAAACAAGGCCTAATCAAAGGATAGGGGGTCTCATCATGAGCCATCCTATTAGGTCCATGGGTACCTAGTAGTATGACATTGCCACCAGCTGGTTACCACGCCAGGGCATTGACTCTTGGTTGCATGGCCAAGGGAAAGGGGGTCTCATCACAAGCCAACCTTCTCATCTCTGCGAAAGTACTTGTGGGTAACACTGTCAGCTCTGGTCACCATGCCAAGGCAATGTCCCCTGATTAGCTCTTGAACAAAAAAAGCAAGCAAAAGAATAAAAAGAATAAAGGCAAGAATGGGCTTGGAAAAAATGCATCCATGATAGGGACAACTTGCCTTCTACAAAGGAACCCATAGGTAACACGTTGCATCCTTGACCCTTACTGCACCCACATGCTTGGACATCCCCTGACCACATCATCCACTTACATGGGTTGGATGAGATCTCTCTGGGAACTTTCCCTTTTCTGTGGACACTAGCCAAATAGGAAGCCTTGTCCTTTTCCCCAGACTTGTATTGCAGGCTTGTGTAACGTCTTTGAACTATTTATTGATGTATTAAGGATTTTATGCATGTGTTTAATAATATTAATGATGAAATGTGATTGACATTGCTATGATCCCTGTGACTGATGATCCCATGGAGGGCGTAGCCTTTGATGTGCAGGACCATACCCAATGGAATGTACCATTTGGACTAGTACACATGGGGAAATGATCAGTTCGGACCTCCATGGGGATGAAGAGCCCACCAGATGGATGCTGAGACCCAATCAGGGGGTAGAGACAGGACAAAGGTTGATCAGAGTCTTTGCACCGGAGAAGAAGAGGATGTCCCTCCAGAGGCACCCTGACAGAGCTTGACCCAGGGGGATTTTTCCTTTTTCAGTGGAACGTTGGCCTTGGAAGGCCTAGGACGTCACCCATCATGGCCATGATGTCATCCAACAATATTGACATTTTGGGAGGTAGACTGGGCAGTATTGGCACTTGTGGTAGGTTGGAGATGTTGGATCATGTTGTCATTGATGCCAATGGTTTGATTGATTGATGTCAAGTGATTGATTGATGTCAAAGGATTGATTGATTGATGATTGATGTAATATAATATGTATTTTTCTTGATGAGAATGCATAGATGAAGATGGATCATTGAGTTTTCATTGATATGATGAAGATGGATCAATGAGTTGTCATTGATACATGATGAAGATGGATCGATGTGGTTTCATTGGTATATGATGCATTGTTGGAAAAATGTATAGATGACTCATTATTGTCTTATCATGATTGATAAGGTGCAAAAATGGATGAACTCCAAAGTGGTCCCCTTATGGTGAAATACCTCACAGGAAGATGCTTTGCAGATTGAGTTATCCTAGAAGAATGGTTGGAGGACCCATGCTCTCATTATTGTCTTATCATGACTGA
Organism: Picea mariana; assembly: GCA_032191745.1. Taxonomy (NCBI): domain Eukaryota; kingdom Viridiplantae; phylum Streptophyta; class Pinopsida; order Pinales; family Pinaceae; genus Picea; species Picea mariana. The sequence goes on along the minus strand of JASDQU010501213.1, from coordinate 37,800 downwards.
TAAGGTGAACAAATGGATGAACTCCAAAGTGGTCCCATTATGGTGAAAGCCCTCACGGGAAGACGCTTTGCAGATTGAGTTATCCTAGAAGAATGGTTGGAGGACCCATGCTTGTATGTGGAATAACAAGATGAAGATCAAATAAATTGTTTGTGAAACTATCCTATATGGATAGTGCTTGTCCTTCCATTTCCGGTGGTATGTGGAATGTCATATAACTCCTCATGGTTTGAGAATTATGGCCTTATGAAGATGAAGGACCCCCACATGAAGGCTTGAAGCCCCCAAGGTCAAAGAAGTCAAAGTGACCTAAAAGAAGAAATCATTATTTAAATGATAAAGTAAGGTGACAAAGTCAAGGTGGATTATTTAAATAATGAAGAAGTGACAAAATCAAGAAATGATAAAGTAAGGTGACAAAATCAAGAAGGAATATTTAAATGATAAAGTATTGGAGAACTTTCTATTTATGGAAAGTGGTTAACCCTAAAATAAGGAAAATAGGTTAAGTGACCTAGAAATGGGTTAAGTGACCTAGAGGATGAAAGTATAAATAAGATAGTGATGGTCTCTTGTAGATCATCCTTTTTGTGGATCAATGGAGAGCTTCTTGTGAGAATATCTTTTGGACTATTGATGGAGAGCTTCTTGAGCATTTTTGGTGTGGAACACTTGAGCATATTGAATACCTATGGGTGACTGAGGTAACCAAGGATATCTAAGCCGAATTTCATAAGGAAGGTGAAGAAAAGAGGGCTGGAATTGAAGGGAGGATAAATTCTTTTGATGATGCTTTCTAAGGTATGTTATTTACAAGTCATCTCAACATTTTCGCTATAATTTTTTTTCTATAATGATTCAGACCATGAAATTTCTATTCCATTGAGAAAACATACCCAAGTATATGTGGTAAAAAAATCAGCTTGTGGGTCGTTGTATTTTGGGAGTTACACTCCATGGAAAATAGGGTTTGTGGCTAGTCCTAAAACTAGTCAAAAATAGGTGTTTCGGGTAAAAATGTCATAACTTCTTCATAACAGATTCAAATTTAGTGAGACCAAATGTGTTGGTTAGGGTACATGTTGTAGTATCTTGTGTAACATTTTAATATCAATTTATAGAGCATTTTGTGTGGGCCACTCTCTACAAGGTCGCTCTCTAGAATAAGCCAGAATTCAACAAACCATTTTTGCTATAACGCCTTTTTTGAGAGGTTCCAAGTAGTGCCACCTGGAGGAATTGCATAAAACACACTGAAGAACATTGTGTATAAGTTTAAGATATTTATTCATTACAGGTACAAAGTTATGATTATTTCAAGTTGGGGTTGTTGACTAATCCAAAACTAGTTATGGTTGAGACACGCAGTTGATGAGTTGGCACATACATGAGGTGTATAATTGATGATGTTGGTACATATTGATGAGTCATTGTTGATGAGTATTTGACACATGATTTGTATATACTTGGTACATGGTTGGATGCACTTGTTTATGGTACAGTTTGATTACAGGTTGTTTGGCACAGGTTGGTGCATGGTTGATGCACTTGTTTATGTTGACAGATTGATATCTGTTGAGGATTGTTGCCTCATCTCAGTTGGTGCTGAGAATGTAAGCTGAGTCTTGAATATAGAGATGGTGCTCTTGTAGAGTTGTACTCTATTAAGTTGTTGCTGAAAAACCCCCGGATTGAAGTCCATAATAAAAAGAAAAATTGTACATACATCTTGTGTTCTTTATGTTCCTTGTGGAGATGATTTGTTGATGATATGTTGCTGATATGTATTCACATCTAATTGATTAAAAATGACAACAATGAGTAATGAGAAAATGTTGAATGTTAACTAAGGATTTTTTGTGCAAGAGGGAGGTTTTGGGAAAAATATCCCCACACTCATTCACCCCCCCCCCTCTAAGTGTGGTAGGTGTGTCCAACAGGAGAAGCCCAAGGAGGGCTAACGTTTTTCTCCAGGATGCCCCATTTGCCCTAGAAGGGGATAACGCCTCCCTTAGAGGGGCTTCTTATCTTTTTATAGCTCAATTAGGGTTTTAATTTGAAAATTTAATGTAAAACAGTATGATTTTGATAATTTGGCCTTGTTTGCCTTTTACCTGACCTAAAATGTAAAATTAGGTCAAGGTTTTGTATAAATGAGAGATTTTCACTCTCATTTTTTCATCACAACTCACTCACTCATTAGTGAGGTCTAAAATTGGAGCCCTATCTTGGGTTATTGGATATTTGGGTGATGCGCACTTGTTGAAGGAAGGCTATTTTGGCATATTTTGGTTTCTCTCTTGAAGGAAGGTGTTACAACTAGGGTTTGCATACTATTTCATGGTGATATGTAAGTGTTTTTTCTGCAAAACTTCTTGAATAAATGGTTGTAGTATTATATTCCTTCATAAGTTTATAATTTGCTGATTAAAAACCCTAGGCAACAAGCACACAAGTAGGTCCTTGTCTCATGTCACCTGATAGAGAATTTTTTAGCCATTGAAGAGGAAAAGAGAGCCTAGTTGTAGCTACACTCCTTTCTCCTCTTCTCCTTTGCTAGTCATACATGTTTGAGCTCAAGAAGGAGAATACGTCCAAGGCCTAGGTTATCTACACTTAGGGCCCTTTTTCTTCTAGGGTTTAATGATAGAGCCTTGCTGTAGCAACACTCTCCCTCATTTGAATCTCTTGTCTTGACTTTATCTTTCATGCTAGTCATTTTTTCCATCTAATTAAGGAGAAGAGAGCAAGAGGCCTTGCCATAGCAACATCAGAGTGAGCCTCTCTCCCTTAGGGTTTTGTCTCTAAGGCCCTTCCATAGCAGCACTTCAGAGATCCTCCCTCCAGTCCTTAGCCGTCCTCCTTCAACCTTTGCATCCTCCTTTAAATTGACTCCATTTTACCCTAGAAGGCACTGATCCCAAGACCTACAACGTTGAAGTAGAACTTGATCTAAAATCTCTCAAAGCTTTTGAATTGAGACCCTAACTACACTAACCCTAACTCTAGCTAACCCTACTAACCCTAAGTTGCTGATGTCATTATTGGATATTTCATCTTTATTGCAGCAACGTTTCATCTTGTGAGAAATTGAATGTGGTTTTAGGCATAAATTGAGTAAAGTTTTGGTTTATTACATTGAATGCCATATCATTCTAGTATTTATTGGTGAAGTGAGATTATTTTATTGCTATTTTGTAAACATTGACTTCGTCAACATTTAATTTCAAATTTCTTATATTGAATATCAGATAGTCTTTAATATATATGAAGTACTAACCAAAGCCTGCATATATCAGTTTATTGTTGCTTTGTTCTCGGGCAGAGATTCTACTTGATTATCTTTGTTGTCTATAAGTCAGACTATCTTTTTTGGTGGTGATCTGTGAAGGGGGAAGCCTGTCATTATCTGATTATCCTTTAGCCTCTTCAAACCCCAGGTCACCGGGGACGTCTCCACTGGGCCTCACCTCCCTAAAGAGAAAGAACCTTCCCATCGTGGTGACATTGGGTGGGATAGGTTCCTGTTACGCCAATTTGGCCCTCTACTTTATAGCCTTTTATCCTAGCTACAAACTATGCGATAACAGTGCCTATTGTTGAACTTGTACACCCTCTCTCAACAAGTGTGCCCTTCATCTTAGCTTGTGCACCCTCACTCAAGTGCACCCTCACTTAAAATAAAATGTAATAAAGAGGTAACAAATATCTCATACGTAACTTACGTCTTATAATTCTCCAACATTGTTCTTTACACTTAGTGCAGCAAACACCAAATGGAATGGTTTACACAAGGTCAATGGAGAATGTTATTCTTATCTTATTCTTCAACTTGGATTGAGCATGTATATGACTTGGATTGAACATGCAAATGAATGGTCCCTGGCATGTATATGACTTGGATTGAGCCACATCCATATATGTACATCCATAGTTGTTAGTTTTCACTCAACCACATTGCATAGGGAGTAGTTGTACTTCCTCCTAGTCACCAAGCTTATTGTTGCCCCACAGTAGTACTAATGTGAAGTGTGGAGGGCATGCTTCTTTGCTTTCAAACCCCATAGTCTATAACTTTGCATCCACAATGGTATATAGCTCCACATCAACACTCCACTTCACTTTCTTTTGCATTTAATATAGCCCCTTACTTTTTATGTGATTTTTGTTATGTGCATCAGCGTTCCCTGTAGCCTTTACATCATGTCACCGTTTTTCCTTATCATTTTTCTTGTAGATGCAAAGTGAAAAGTGAAAAGATATGAACTTACCTTCACTACATTCTTAGCTCTGCATGCATAAAACTTTCCAAGGGAAAATAATAGGATTTTTTCCAAACTTGCAAAGGAGGTTTTTTCGAAGGCCTTAAACCATGTAAAACTGTATCTTAGAGCACTAAAATTGAACATAAATAAATAAACCATTAAAGAGAACCTTCTTTATTATTGGTCCATTTAGGATTGAACCACACATCCCCATTGGGAGTCTTTTGGTTTATAAGCTTCATCCCCTTCTAGTTTTTCCACCTCTTCAAGCAATGGAAGTTGGATGATGCATAATGTAGGAATGGATGGAGTTGCGTGAAAATGTGGGATGTATGTTGCATGGATGTTGTATCAACAAGGTGAAGCCCTCGTGATCCTTATGAGTATTCAAGATGTGTATGGTGGTCTCTATAATCATAAAAGTTTAATATGTTAGAAATGATGACATTTGATTCAATGTTGTATAGGTGTACTAAGTGAACTATGACATTTTCATGGTATTTTTAAAATTTGGGTCATTTTGCAGTACTGCACACATAGTAATCTATCAAGAAATTATTTCTTTTCTTAAAACCTCTTGCTCCTTCCCATATCTAGTTTTCATTGAAGTTGAATTTCTTGCATTTCATTTTTCTCTTGCATGTTTTAAAGAGTCGAGTCAAAACACCATCAGTTTCACGACCACTCCTTTGAGTAACTGTTATCCCCGCTATCTAGGGATAACTAGGAGATCATGTCTCGAGGCCCACATGATCCCAGACATGGAGTACGAGAGCAGATTGACTTGAGCATGGCCCTTGAGGGCCCATCTTTTCTTCTTCTCAGCCAGACTTGTCCTCTCAGCAGTACTAGCATCCATCACTACTGGCCTGGGCTTGCATCAGAAAAGGCTCTTGATCCATGAGGTAATTGGTCCGAGGTATCATGGTATGTGTCATATTTGATCATTATAACCTTCTTATGTATGCATTAGATCTCTTTCATTTCATATAACTGCTTGGATCTTAAACTAATCTACTTGACCATTGTTGGGGTAATTGATGGGGTAGCTTAGCAAGTTGGTATTCATGGGTTTTGGTTAGCCACCAAGGGGGGTTTGCAGAACCATCGTCCGCTCCCCTCATATTATCACTCTTACATATTAAAACCCCGCTCATCCATCCCACTCCCCTAGTCTGGCCATTAGGATGACCATCCAGGGTGCATTTTGTCTTGTGGGAAGAAGGGGATAAAGGCCCAGGGGGTAAAAGCAGTTGGTAAAAGATAAAAGCCATAGGAAAATGAAGACCTAGAGATGCTTCACCCAGGGGATCCCCGAGAAGGAAATAAAAATCCTCTCTATAAGAAACTAAGGGACCCTAAGAAAATGATAAATAAATAAATGCAAGACCTAACCAAGAGGATGGGAGGTCTCATCACGA
>JASDQU010501213.1:8875-24257 GCA_032191745.1 Picea mariana | reverse complement strand
CACACACACACACACACACACACACACACACACACACACACACACACACACACACACACACACACACCGTAACACATCAAATCTGTCATTATATCCCAAATCCATATTACAATACTTGACCCACATCCACCTGCAAAGATAACAATAGAAACTTGGAACCCATTTGGATGAGAAGGAGTATGAATTGATACCCAATTGGCCCACTTACTTAATTCATTAGATAAATAATAAAATAAAGAGAAAACATTATTAACCCCATAAACACTTAACAATCAAGTGCTTTTATAACATATTGTCTTTGTAGATGATCCCTTGCTAAGTTGAAATCTTGCAATAGCATTTGAACTTAGCCTCATTGTTACTTTTTATTGCACATGTAACCAAAGTAGGCCAATGCCAAGTGCTCCCTTTGGTTGTCTTGGATGATACCATCATTTATTATTAATCCCTATGAAGCACCATCAAAGTGTAGGTTATGCCAAGTAGGTTTTGGTTTTTGCTAGTATATTGATGATGTCTTAGTGGTGCTTTTATCATTGTCATTATAAACATTTTAGGGTGGGGTTACTAATACTAAATGACTTCATTTATACATGAACTAGGTTATAGTCATATAATGACGATGATAGTTAAGATGATCATGATGGCAATGCCCCTCTTAAATTAAATACAATATTTTGAATGTTTGGAACTCTTAGGTGGTTATGGTACCTTAGACAAGTTCAATTTTCATTTTCATTTATAATAACCATATTTTGTGAGGGGGATCAAAATCTTAGGATGTATTTCTTCAAGGATTTACAAGGAAAATTTATACCACAATGAATTAAGGGTTCCACTTGTGTTAGTTATGGTAGGTTTTGACTCATTCATTGCTAAATCAAAATTTAATTGATTCAACTAAACAACCTTAAAAAAAACATGAATTAAGCCTTAAAAGTAAGCCTCCCTCTTAACACATTTATCTATTTTTATATCCAACATTATTTTGGCTCATTTAATTATTTTATTAGATGAGGTATCACACAAAAGTATGATGGATATATCCTTCTATTTAATTGAGATTTTTATCCTCTTGATTAAGTTGTTAGGTCAATGTTTTACTAAGTTAGTTATAGAGAAGTATTCCCTTCCAATAACAAAGGATATTTCAAGTTCAACATGTGGTAAATTAGAGGCTACCAAATTATATAAGAAGGATAAATGTTAAATGATTTTGACCTTTTGGGATTTTCCCTCGCTAGATTCTATCTAGGCAATCTTTGTTGAAATTGCAATTTTGGATTGATGAATTTGTTGTTTTTACTAGAAAAATGGATTCAACACCCTTGAATACCCTCTTGGATTATGTAATGTTAGCATTTGATATCTACGATTTCATCAATCCAAAATGATTCCTTCCATATTTGAAGTCAAAAGTTTCAATTTCTTCTCCCATTATTCTGAATAGTTGCAAAAGGTTGACCTCATTAGACATATAGATTACACCCTGTCATATATCCTTGTATTTTTTAGTTCTCTTTCAAATATCAACTTGTATGATTTCAATGACTAGAGATAATATAAATAGAAAGCTCCTTTTGGTCTTTTAATAGAGGTCAACCAATGGAAATGGAATTGGAACTTGATCAAAGTCTTAGGTGAAGTCCATGAGATACGAACATTGACCAAAGGTAAAACTCCTCACTCTCCAATGCTAGTCTCAAACTCATTGTAGTATCCAAATTTAATTCTCTTGCTAAAAAAAATGTATTTATATACATAATGTATAATTAAATAATATCCCATGTTAACTAGGCTTGGTTAGTTGATGGGTAAAGAAAGGGTGTTGTGATTATCAACAAAGATTCAAGATTTGTTTGGTTGGTAGGTAAAGAGGGGATGTTGTGATCTCCCCTGCAACATGCCATTTAAAAACATGTTTGTTTGTCATGGATAATTCACCCTCCAACATGTAGTTTAGAAATTAAGATGGATAAATGTTCTATGACATTGATTTTTTTCCCAAATGTGACCTATTTCTCATGTAGTCATAAATAATGTTTGAAAGGTAAGTTTGCAAGGAAATTAGCCTTGTGTATAAATCATTAAACAAATAAGAAGACAATGGCCTTGCCCAACTAAATTCCCACAAGATTTTCACTTAGAATGATATTTCTAAATATTCCCAATAAATGGAATGGCCCTTCATTTTAAAGATTCCCACAAGATTTGGAATGTGGATAGTATTTAAATATTAATAAAACCAATTGTGATAAAAATCCATAATGCATCTAGAGACAAACCTTCTTAGGGAGCCATAAAAATCCAAAAAATTCCGAGTAGAATAGAGAAGCCTTTGTTTTTCAATGCCTCTTGTGATGAGCTTAGCCAACCTTACAACTTATATATTTAGTAAAGATCACACATAAAAATATATTTGATATGTATATGTTATATATTTTAATAGCATATGATCCATATCAAATATATATTGTTACATATATATCTTTTGGTTGACTCATTGAATTTCTCCTATGCCAAACATTCATCAAAATATGTTCTTTTCACTATGTTAAAGGATTATACAACTAGAACTTGTCTTTATTGGACAAGACATCTTCTCTAGATGTCTTAGTATAACCATACAAAACCCAATTTAATGGAGCAATCTTCCTCCTAGGTTAATACCCCCTTGAATGTGAAAATAAGACCTTCAGATAATTCTTTCAACAAAAGACATTCTCTATTCTAGCATACTTGAATTTTTGAATATAGATGAGGGCCTATTGAGATGATTTGAGAGAGTAACTATAAATATATGAGGGTAACTCTTGATTAGATGTAAGACTCCATATTTGTACTCTTGAAATCAAAACTAGATGGTGCTTGATCACATGCAGAGTGATCTACCCATACCTTATTTACTTCAAAGAATTTCCATTTGTGAAATGTTTTCAAGAATAAAATGAACTTCATAGCCTATAATATTCATCCAATACATGCCCCCTATCTTCAAAAATAAAATTTTGTTTTTTTTGCTCAAAAATAAAATTTTATTTATTTTGCCCAAAAATAATTTTTTTATTTTTTTTAAATAAATAGTTTTCGTCGCAATTTCGATGCACAAAAGAAATCCTGCGACGAATTTGCTATATAAACCAAGAAATTTATCATTGCAATTTCGATGCATAATAGAAATCATGCGATAAATTTTCTATATAAACCACGAAAGTTGTCGTCGCAATTTCGACGTACAACAAAAATCCTGCACTCAATTTGCTATATAAACCACAAAAGTTGTCATCGCAATTGCGATGCACAATAGATATCCTGGGAAGAATTTTCTATATAAACCATGAAAGTTATCATCACAATTTCGATGCACAATAGAAATCTTGAGACAAATTTTCTATATAAACCACAAAATTTGTATAGCGATTTTGTCGCTATATACCATGTTGTCATTGCAATAGTGACGGACATTTTGATAGTAGATTCATTACCATTTTTTCACTTACTTTTCCTATATTGTCGAGTGTGCGAAGATTTCCCTACTGTGTCACTCTTTCGACAAATTCTTCACTTAGTCGTATTGGCGACGATATTTCTTTTTTGTCACAATTGTGACAAGTTCCCTATGGTCATCTCTCTTGCGACGTTATTTCAAGTTCATCAAACTTGCCACATCACATGAAATGACGTTTGAGAGACTCAAGATTCGTCGCATTATCCACAACATAACGTCGCAAGAGCGTCGAAATAGCCATCGCAAAATGACCCAAATTTGCTAGTGAGTAGACAGACAGATGAAAGGGAGTCTGACTTTAGAGGGACTTAAGAGACTTAGAGGGAGTGCGACTTTAGAGGGAGTTAGGAGGCTCAGAGGGAGAGTTAGTTGTTTAGTGGGAGTTGTTATCCCCTATCCTAGGGATAACTAAGGAGATATGTTGCAAGGCCCACAAGTCCTAGACATGGAGTACTAGAAGACATATGACTTGAGCTTGGACCTGGAGGGCCCATATTTTCTTCATCACCTCCCATCTATTAGCAACAACAACATCCATCCCATTGGCCTGGTTTTGAAGTAGTAGTGGGTCTTGCTCCATGAAGTAATGAGTCCGGGTATCATGGTATGTGTCACTCTGATTCTCAAAACATTTGAATATGTGCATTGAATTCTCTTTTGTTTCATGACGTTTTCTTGGAAATTGTGCCCTTTAACTTTTCCATACCTGGGGGGGGATGACAGAGTGCCCTAGTAAGTTGGTTCCCTTAGGGATGAGTTTCCACTAGATGGGCCTATGAAAGGTCATCGTCCATTCCTTCCATACTTACCACTTTTCATCATTATCCCTCTCATCTGTCCCCTACATTGGTTCGGGCATTGGGTTTTCCAAGCTAGTAAGGGTTGTACCTTGCCTTGTGGGAAGAAGGGGCTAAAGGCCCACAGGGTAAAAGTAGTTGACAAAATTTAAAATCCAATATGAAACCTTGAGATTCTTTACCTAGGGATTCCCAATAAAGTAATAAAAGTCTTCTCAACAAGAAAAGGGGACCTGTAAAATAAAATAAAACTCAAGACCTAGTTGGTGGATAGGAGGTCTCATCATGAGCTGACCTATTAGGTCCATGGGCATGTAGTGGTATGACACTGACATCCATCTGGTCACCAAACCAAGGTAGTGGCTCTTAGTGTCATAACCAAGAGAAAGGGGGTCTCATCACGAGCCAACCTTCTCATCTCCATGAAATGCTTGTGGGTAATGTTGTCACCATTGGTCACCATGCCAAGGTAGTGTCCTCCAACTATTTTCTTGAAAGAAAAATAAAGAAGACAAATAGGATAGGAAACAATGGAATCCATGACAAGGTGCAACTCACCCTCTACAAAGGCATCCACAGGTAAGAAATACATTTCCTTGTTATCATTGCACCCCTTGCCTAAACATTCCATACACCATCTCATACGTCTACATGACTTAGATTGGTCTTTACCTGGGAAACACCCCAAACTTGAGGAGGATTATCCCAATAGGACATCTTGAAACCCTCTCCAAACCTAGCTTGTTAAACTGCATAACATCTTTGAGAATTTTTCTGTGTAAATGGGGGTTTGATGCACATGTTTGGGTAACTTGATTATTAGATGTGATTGACATTGCTATGATCCCTATGACTTATGAGCCCATGTAATGCGTACTTGTTTTTGTTGCAGGACCATGCCTGACGGACAAGTACATATGGGGAGATGATTAGTTCGGACTTCTATGGGGATAAAATCCCACTAGATGGATGTTGTGACCCCAGCCAGGGGCAGATGGATACCAGAGGCTCGCACTAAAGAAAAGGGAGGATGTTCCACCAAAGGAAATTTGGCAAGCCTGGACCTAGGGGGGCCTTGCCCTCCCACCATGACTTTGTCCCTTGAAGGCCCCTAACATCATCATTCTTAGCCTTGACGTCATCCAGTTAGGGTTTTGGCATGAGGATGGCTTGGTTGGCACCTGTGGTAGCTTCTGAGGCCTTTTGAGGCCTAATGTTTCACTTTGGAGGCCTAGCATTCCATGAAGGGACCTAACGTCACCCTAGGAGGGGCGTGATGTCAGCCCTAAAGGAAAAAATTAGGGTTTTAATTGTTAATTTTATGTAAAACTAGATTTTTGATGTAAACTGGCCATGTCAGCCTTTTTTGAACTAAATTGTAATTAAAGGTCATGATTATTGTATAAATAAGGGAAAAATATCTTATTTTTGTCATCATATTTCACTCACACGAGTGTGAGGTCTGAAATTTGACCTCTTTTAAGGCTTATTGGTTGAAACTAAGTGGTGCACAACTCTTGGAGGAGGCTTCTTTTGGTGTATTTTTGCATTTTCATGGTGGAATGTCTTTAACTAGGGTTTGTGGCTAGATTATTCTAGATGAAGTAAGTAGAAATATGCAATCCTTCTTTATTTTGAATGGTTATGGTGCATTTACTTGTTCATTTCTAAGATTATGAAATTGCTAGTGTGAAACCCTAGGAGAAAAACACATGTTATTGTCCTTTTCTTTATAACTCTTCACCTACTTGATTTTGCTAAAGAACACCTCCCTTGAAGGATATACTAGAGCCCTACCTTAGTAGCACTCTAGTTTCATTTCTTCATTAAGCTTCATACAATTATTTCAAGTTTGATCTAAAGAAGAAGGAAATCGCTAAGGCCTAATGTTACCTGCTTCCTAGCATCTTTTTCTTCTAGGGTTTAAGATATTGAGGCCTTAGGTCACTAACACCTCAATCATCTTCCCTTTTCCTTTAGCTCACATATTATCATTTGTTGTTTTCCTCTAAGAATTGTTGCTGCAACATTGACTCCATTTACCCTAAAAGGCACTAGTTCACACCTTGCAAGTGATTGATTGACTAAAACAACTCTTAAACCATCTACCTTAAGACCTTTACTAACTATTTATAACTTTAGATTAGACTAATCTACTAACTAGTTTTTTTGTTGTTGTAAAAGATTGCTACAACCATCTATAATAACAACAAATTCATCTTAAAAGCAAGATTTAAAGTTGATTATATATTGCCATCATTGCTTTTGACAATTGCTATCACTTTGTCAAGTTTATGTTAACATTTCTGGTCATTTTTTAATATTTATTGAGGCATAGTTGTGAAGCTATTGCTATATATATTTCTATTATAAATACTTTTGTTGCTTCAGATTTTATATCATCTTGCTCTTTTTTATCAAAAGTCTATGGTTTTATGAAGCACTAACATCATATGGTACTTTCAAATATTATTTTTTCTTGTTTTCTTGTTCTAGGAAGGTACACTTAATTATTATTTTTCTTCATCTCATTAAAACCCTTGAAACTTTTGATCAGAGTGACCTGTGAGAGGGGTGGGACTTTCTTGATACTCTTTCCTTTAGCCTTCTCAAACCCCCAGGTCACTGGGTACATCTCCCCTGGGGTACTACTCTTGAATAGAAAGAGTTTTCTTGTTTAGGTGACAATGATAGGACAACCTCCTTGTTACGCCAATTTAGTGTTCACTTGCCTTTGGATTTTCGCAAGTACAAATTGCATGATAACATTTTGGCGTCATTGTCGGGGAACACTGATTCAATTTTCTTCAAAGACGCTTATTGGTAATCCTTTACTTCACAAAACTTACTTGGTGACTCCACTGAGGGTGATTCCCTCTTTCCTCTTTGATGATCTCTAGAAGGATAATCTGGCGACTCCATTGATGAAAAAGCCAACCATGGCTTCTCAATGGGACTCGGGAAATTTCAAACCCTTAGACATGAGTAAAATCCTTGGATACCTTCGACAAATGCCCCCGAGGTATGAAAAATGGATCCCTAAATTCACTGGTAGTGATGACGAGAATGTTATTAAACACATGCATGCTTTTTATGCTTTCTTTCAAATCCACCCTATCAGTGACGATGTTGAAGACCTAGAAATGAAACTTTTCTCTGCTACTCTTCATAATAATGCCAGGAGATGGTATGATAGCCTCCTTGATACTAGTATTACATCCATGGATCATTTAGAAGAGATTTTCCTTGAAAAAGGGGATCCTGGGATTTTGATAAACATAATCGGTCACATAAAGAAGAATAAGAATGAAACTGTTAGGTAATTCCATGATAGATTTGAAAGGCTATTACAACAAATCCCAGCAAACCTTCACTCGTCACAAAAATTTATTCTCTTTATTTACACCAAATCCTTTACTGGAAAATAAGTTTCCCTATCAGAGATGAAGCTCCTAGAACAATCCAATAAATTTATCACTTGGCTATACAAATCGAGGTAGATATTACCTTGTTCAAGAAAGAAAAATCCTTAGTTCCAGGAATCGAGGTTGGTGAGCCCAAAGATAACCTAGATGTTCCCAAGAGAGTGTCCTCCCTTTACACCCTTGTTGAAGAGACCCTGAGAGGTTTGGAGTAAGACATTGATCAAAAAGAGGTTAAGGAGAAGGGTCCTAGTGAATGTTACCAATCCTATGAGGAGGAGCAATAATTTACTCATACCTCTACCAAGGATAATGAGGACCTGGTTGAAGAGAAAGAGCTCAAAGATATTAAACATAATGAAGTATTTATGTGTGCTCCTCCCTCTGATGAAGCCATCCAAAATCCCATTTTTCCTGCACAAGAAGAAGAGGATGAGGTTAGTCACTTTCCTTTTCAGGTTTTTGATAATACCTTATTCTATGATTCAGAGAGTGAAGAAGAAATGGAACCCTTGGACAAGATATATCCTCTATATTATAAAGTTGAAGATGTAGAAGAAAGTATTCCATTTGATGAAGCTATCCAAATCCCTGAAGCTCCCGCATAGGAATAAGTAAGCACAGTGAGTTATTTCCCTTTCTAAAATTTTGATAATGCTTTATTTTATGATTTGGAAAGTGAAGAAGTGTTAGAGGAGCCCTTGGATGTTTTAAGCCATTCATGTTATGATAAATTTGATGACTATGTTGATAATATTGATGAATTCATACATGTCAGAAAGTGTAAATGGGATGTGATTGGATATGACAGGGATCCCATTTACGACATTGAGGGTCATTTCCAAAAGTTTCCTTTGCAACTATCATATGAGGTTACTAATAATTTTGACATTTGGCAACAAGGAGATGATATGATTACAAACCTTTTTCGGACACCTAAGGATGACCTGGTGCCATGTTCTCCTAATGAATTTCGGTCATACCTTGAGGATTTGAATGAATATTCCTTTGAGCACTTGGATTTATTCCATGAAGAAGATTATCAACCACCATTGTGCTCAGATATTGATAAAGGTGAGGACATTTCTTGCCCAAAGAAGGATCCTTTTGACAATGTCTTCCAACTTCCTTCGACTATTTTATCTCGCTATGTCACTGAAGGTGTAGTTGGGAAGCATGTCCTTTATCTTAAGTTTTCTCTGATGCAAAGCTTTCTTTTAGAATTCAAGGGTATGTTGAATACCTCAAGAAAAAGTGTTTTGTCTCAATCTTTCAACCTTCCCTTAATAAATTGTCAGTCATCCCCTAGGCTCTTGCTAGTTCTTTCCGAGACCTCATATTGTGAAGACATCCAAGGTAGCCAACCTTCAGACTCTTTGAGTCAGTATATTGAACCTTTGAATTTTCATGATCCCTTTCTGAGACGGATTGATCACTTTCCTAAAGGTGTGAATTGGCATGATTTTTTCCCTCTCTCCCGCCTCCATGAGCTATACTTTACAATTTCCGATGATACAATACATTTTCTAACTCATGTTATTTTTGTGCTTGACTTATCATTGTTTTTGTTTATGATGAATCACAAAGGTAGGTATTATGAGACATTGCTAGGATGGTTTCATTGGCTATTTGACTACAACTATCATTCAACCAATAGGTAAGTAGAGGTAAGTAGGTAGGCATTTTCATTCATTGTATATACCATCTGCATATCATGCTAGAGTAGTGTAGTTGTATTTCCATTTGTATACATGATTGCTTACTTGTATTTCATTGTATCATATATGAGCCAGGGATGATATCACCACCCCAAGATATTACTGATCAATTTTGTTGATATCTAGAAGGTAACAGGTCATGCTAGAGATGTTGAGGTTCTCATGCGTTCTACGGTGAGCACATGTCCCCGAGTTGGATTCAGATATTATTCCCTATCCTAGGATAACTAAGGAGATTATGTCTTGAGGCCCACAGGTCCTATACATGGAGTACTGAGAGCCATATGACTTGAGCTTGGCCCTAGAGGGCCCATGTTTTCTTCATCGCCACCCATCTATCAACAACAATAACATCCATCCCATCGTCCTAGTTCTGAAGTAGCAGTGGGTCTTACTGCATGAGGTAATGAGTCCGAGTATCATGGTATGTGTCACTCCGATTCTCAAAACATTTGAATATATGCATTGGATTCTCTTTTGTTTCATGACGTTTGCTTGGAAATTATGCCCTTTAACTTTCCCATACCTGGGGGGGATGACATAGTGCCCTAGTAAGTTGGTTTCCTTAGGGATGAGTTTCCACTGGATGGGTTTATGAAAGGCCATCATCCATTCCTTCCATACTTACCACTTTTCATCATTATCCCTCTCATCTATCCCCTACATTGGTTTAGGCATTGGGTTTTCCAAGCTAGTAAGGGTTGTACCTTGCCTTGTGGGAAGAAGGGGCTAAAGGCCCAGAGGGTAAAAGTAGATGGAAAAATTTAAAATCCAAGATGAAACCTTGGGATGATTCTCCTAGGGATTCCTGAGAAAGAAATAAAAGGCTTCTCATCAAGAAAAGGGGACCCATAAAATAAAATAAAACTTAAGACCTAGTTGGTGGATAGGAGGTCTCATCATGAGCTAGCCTATTAGGTCCATGGGTATGTAGTGGTATGACATTTCCATCCATCTGGTCACCAAACCAGGGTAGTGTCTCTTGGTGGCATAACTAAGAGAAAGGGGGTCTCATCACGAGCCAACCTTCTCATCTCCATGAAATGCTTATGGGTAATGATGTCACCACTGGTCACCATGCTAGGGAAGTGTTCTCCAACTATTCTCTTGAAATAAAAATCAATAAGACAAAGAGTAAAAGGAATTGAATGGGCTAGGAAACAATGGCATCCATGACAAGGTGTAGCTCACCCTCTATAGAGGCAGCCACAAGTAAGAATTACATTTCCCTGTTATCACTCCACCCCTTTCCTAAACATTCCCTACACCATCTCATATGTTTACATGACCTAGATTGGTATTCACCTAGGAAACACCCCAAACCTAAGGAGGATTATCCCAATAGGATGTCCTGAAACCCTCTCCAAACATGGATTGTTAAACTGCATAACGTCTTTGAGCATTTGTCCAAGTAAAGGGGGGTTTGATGCACATGTTAGGGTAACTTGATTATTATATGTGATTGACATTGCTACGATCCATGTGACTTATGAGCCCATGGGGGGCGTACTTTCTGTTGCTGCAGGACCATGCCCAAAAAACAGGTACATATGGGGAGATGATTAATTCGGACCTCCATGGGGTTAAAATCCCACCATATGGATGTTGTGACCCCAGCCAGGGTCATAGGGATACCAGAGTCTTACACCAGAGAAAAGAGAGGACGTTCCACCAGAGGCACTTTGGCAGGCCTAGACCTAGGGGGGTCTTTCCCTCCCACCATGATGTTGGTCCTTGAAGGTCCCTAACATCATCATTCTAAGCCGCGACGTCATCCAGTTAGGGTTTTGGCATGAGGACGACTTGGTTGGCACGTGTGGAAGCTTCTAAGGCATTTTGAGGCCTAATGTTCCATGAAGGGGCCTAACGTCACCCTATGAGTGGCATGATGTCATCCCTAAAGGACAAAATTAGGGTTTTAATTGTTAATTTTATGTAAAATTGGATTTTTTTATGTAAATTGGCCATGTCGGCCTTTTTTGACCTAAATTGTAATTAAAGGTCATGATATTGTATAAATAAGGGAAAAATATCTTATTTTTGTCATCATATTTCACTTACACAAGTGTGAGGTCTAAAATTCGACCTCGTTTAAGGCTTATTGGCTGAAATTAAGTGGTGCACAACCCTTGGAAGAGGCTTCTTTTGGTGTATTTTTGCATTTTCATAGTGGAAAGTCTTCAACTAGGGTTTGTGGCTAGATTATTCTTGCTGGAGTAAGTAGAAATATGCAATACTTCTTTATTTTGAATGGTTATTGTGCATTTTATTGTTCATTTCTAAGATTATGAAATTGCTAGTGTGAAACCATAGGAGAAAAACACATGTTATTGTCCTTTTCTTTATAACTCTTCACCTACTTGACTTTGCTAGATAATACCTCCCTTGAAGGATATAATACAACCCTACCTTAGTATCACTCTAGTGTCATTGTTTCATTAAGCTTCATACATTTATTTCAAGTTTGATCTAAAGAAGAAGGAAATCGCTAGGGCCTAGTGTTACCTACTTCCTAGCATCTTTTCCTTCTAGGGTTTAAGATATTGAGGCCTTAGGTCACTAACACCTCAATCATCTTCCCTTTTCCTTTAGCTCATCTATTATCATTTGTTGTTTCCCTCTAAGAATTTCCGCTGCAACATTGACTCCATTTACCCTAAAAGGCACTAGTTCACACCTTGCAAGTGATTGATTGACTAAAACAACTCTTAAACCATCTACCTTAATACCTTTACTAACCATTTCTACCATTAGATTAGAATAACCTACTAACTAGTTTGTTGTTGTTGTAAAATATTTCTACAATCATCTATAACATCAAAAAATTTATCTTAAAATCAAGATTTAAATCTGATTATATCTTGCCATCATTGCTTTTGACAATTGCTATCACTTTGTCAAGTTTATGTTATCATTTCTGGTCATTTTTTAAGCTTTATTGAGGCATAGTTGTGAATTTATTGCTATATATATTGTTGTTATAAATACTTTTGTTGCTTCAACTTTTGTATCAACTTGTTCTTTTTTATCAAAAGTATATGGTTTTATGAAGCACTAACATCATATGGTACTTGAAAATAACATCTTTTCTTGTTGTCTTGTTCTAGGTAGGTACACTTAATTATTATTTTTCTTTATCTCATTAAAACCATTGAAACTTTTGATCAAAGTGACTTGTGAGAGGGGTGGGACTTTCTTGATGCTCTTTCCTTTAACCTTCTCAAACCTCCAGGTCACTGGGGACATCTCCCCCGAGGTACTACTCCTAAATAGAAAGAGGTGTCTTGTTTAGGTGACAGTGATAGGACAACCTCCTTGTTACGCTAATTTAGTGTTCACTTGCCTTTGGATTTTTGCAAGTACAAATTGCACGATAACATGAGCCAACCTTCGGGTCCAGATGGGAGAGAGACATCTACCAAGACTGTTAGGAGGGTTTCACGGGTTGAGGAGGCAGGAGGATTCTTAGAGCAAGTTGTCTTCCAGCGAGTGATCATGCCAGACATTAGGATTTGCTTTGGTGACAGAGGGAGTAGCCAGTCAGGAAGATTGGAGAGAAGTTGTGGTAGCAGATCCAGTGCAGGAGATAGAGGTACTCTGAGGATGGGAGATAGAGCTACTTCCAGGTGATTTTGGAGTGTGGTGAGAATACCTCTCTCACTAAGAGGGAGTGTTTATTTGTGTATCTTCGGGAAAGTATTCTCATGTTCCCTAGGTTTTGGGCATGTGGGAATGATTGTGGGCACCACATCACACTTTTAGTTTGTTGAAAACCCACTTGGAATGAAGCTGGGGATTCATGGGTTTGGTGATGGGCTTTGTGGACTTGTGTAGGGGGTTCACACCCACAAAAAAAGTCTAATTTGATGTCGACTTGTGGAGGGGATTCTATGGTGACCCCTAAATATTGTATATAAAGGAGAGAGGTCATTGTGAAATTTCATGTTTTGTAGTGTGTATGTGTGGAGACATGATGGAGCTAGAATAAGTGAGTTTGCACTTGTGCTAGGAGGCTTGGTGATTTCAGCAAAGGGAAATTCTGCAACTATGGAAAATCTGGGCTAGGGTTAAGGACTCTCTATTTTCTGTTATGGATAGGGAAAGAAAAATGAATGTGTGGAGGAGATAGGCAGCCGCAAAAGGGAAGAAATTGTATGAGTGGAGAGAGTCGTACCTAAGTGTCCGTACAGGTTTTCGTACATGTACACAATTTGCAGTGAGAATAGTCGCATACATATGCGAGTTGCAGTGGGAACACTCATGTATGTACATGGGTTCCATTAAAGGCAGTTGTGTACATCCGTACAGATCTTCTTGGCAGGGATAGATCTGTACAGACTGA
Organism: Picea mariana; assembly: GCA_032191745.1. Lineage (NCBI taxonomy): Eukaryota > Viridiplantae > Streptophyta > Pinopsida > Pinales > Pinaceae > Picea > Picea mariana. The sequence continues at coordinate 10,470 of JASDQU010501213.1, read as the reverse complement.
CGTTAGCAGGCATTACAAGTGGTCTACAATGGATCTCCGAGCAGAGAAATTTTTTAGTAAATTGCTAAGGTTTGTGATCCAAGTGGATATCGGTGGCCACCCACCTTCTCCAACTGGCCCAAAACATGTTTCTGGCAATTTTGGTAATTTACTATTTTTAGCAGTTTTTAACTTCCAAGGCCATTTTGAGGCCTTAAACGATGTTTTTTGAGAAAACGGGGAGCAACATGGATCATATATTATGTTGCTCACCCAAAAGTTTTAGTTCTCAGATAGATCTTTCCAACGAGCTATTGAGCGCCTCAAACAGAGATCGTATGCAAAAGTTACGCCCCTGGGAAGTTGACGTATCAACTACCCCCATCGGGGCCCACAAACCTTTTGGCTTTTCATCTTCCAGGGTTAGGGTTTTGGATTTTACTTATGTTAAAAAGGCCCTTAGAGCCTCATTGTAATAATCATCTTCTCACGGATGCGAGTAGCCATCACATCTCTTCTCAGAGATAAGCTACCACCATTCTAGTGAGTCTTTCACTCTGTATTTTACAGTGTCTGTACATTTATTTCATTAATAGAAATCGTGTATTACTGTATATCTGTGAATCTTGTTATTTCCGCTATATCTCTGTTATATTGTTGTCTCTCTTGCAATATCTCTAGATATTCATGTGTTATATCTCCGCTCTCATTTTGTGCCGAAAATAATTCGGATCAGTGGTATCAGAGCAGGCTGCTCTTGATCGTTTTTCAGTGCATGTCCCCGATGAGGTCTGAGTATAGCAAGTTGGCTCTCGAGCTTGTCTCTCTTGAGGAAAATCACTCTCGCACACCCAAGAAACCCTCAATGGCAGAAGAAAAGAAAAATGACGGAGCAGACGATCTTATCAGTTTGTTGCTTGAGCAAGCTCTCACGTGACAGAGGGACGAAATGATGGAGAATTTTTCCCACATTCTTCAACGCCTACCGATAGCATCATGAGCATATTCATCAAGCAACCACTTTGGAGGCACCTTGCCTTTCAAGGTAAAGGTTAATTTTGATATTCCCGTATTTGAAGGTCAAATAGATCCAGATGCCCTAGATAAATGGTTAAATATGCTAGAAGGTTATTTCTCTGTTCATAATTTTTTCGACAAGGAAAAGATCACCTTTGCACTCCTTAAGGCTCTCCCCCATGTCAAGCATTGGTGGGAAACTTACTAGGAGCAGAGTTCCACAGAGGATTCTGGAATATATGGGGCCGAGCCCACTTGGAATTTTTTTGTGGATGCGGTAAAGGAACAGTACTACCCTGTTGGCAACTATGAGGACCAGTGCATGAGATGGACCACACTGCGGCAAGAGAGGGGCCAATCAGTTCTGGAGTTCACCAATAGCTTCTATACCTTGCGCACCAAGCTGGGTATCAAAGACTCTGAACGACATTTGGTTTTGAAATACCGTGGGGCTCTACACAGATACATCCAAACTGAAATGGATTTTCTGGACATCTCATCACTCGGTGCTGCCTATCGATATGCTGTTAAAATCGAGCAGAAATTTAAGCACCAGAAAAAATGGGAGTTCGGGTCTTCAAATCCACAACAACCAAAGT
>JASDQU010501212.1:55122-70760 GCA_032191745.1 Picea mariana | reverse complement strand
TTCAGCTCCATTGTCAATCAATATGGCAACGCCCAGGGAACACATTGAAGAAATTAGAATGCACAAGTTTTCAATTGGCAGGGAGGACAATCCACTTATAGAAGACTTACATCATGCTGTGAAACATTTATCTACTGAACTCTACACAAAGGACGTCCACTTCCTCATGGAACTTATTCAGGTTCAATTCTTCTCTCTTTTGATTTCAATCAAGTTCCTTTCTTTCTGTGTGGCTATGGCTAGTTTGTATGGCCATGGCTATGGCAAATGGTACTTTGCAATTTGCATCGTTGCGGCTATAGCTATGGCTAATACTAGTTAGTTAGTGTGGGTTGTGATCTCTCAGAATGCAGAGGACAATGATTATCCCCCAAATGTAGAACCTTCCTTAGAATTCGTGATTACAACCAGAGAAGTCACAGGTGTGGGTGCCTCTGTTACACTGTTGGTCTTTAACAATGAGTTAGGCTTCACCAAGAGCAACATAGAATCTCTCTGCAGCGTTGGACGATCCACCAAGAAGGGCAAAAGACAAGGAAACTACATTGGCGAGAAAGGTAATCATTTCTCTAAACTTATACTCAGAAAACAAAATAGAATTTGGGGTGAATGGGAGCCTTTTTTACCACAGCTTTCAAATAAATTTTGTTATATATCTCTAACTTTGCAGAGATGGGTTTAAGAGCTTTGGGTTATGGCTGTTTAGAAGAAATGTGTTAGGAAAACAAAATAGAGTTGGGGTGATTGGGAGCGTTTTCTAGCCTGGGAAGTTTAGATAAAATTTGTATATATTTCTAAATTTGCTAGCTTTGGGTTATGGTTGTTTAGATTAAATATGTTATGAGAACAAAATCAAATTGCGGCAATTGGGAGCTTTTTTAGCCTTGGCTGTTTAGATAAAATTTGCTATATATTTCTAAATTTGCGGAGTCTGGGTTTAAGAGTTTTGGGTCGTGGCTGTTTCGATGAAATATGTTGTGAAAACAAAATAGAATTGGGGTTATTGGGATCTTCCTCTAGCCCTGACTGTTTAGATAAAATTTCGTGTATTTCTAAATTTGCAGAGTTTGGGTTTAACAGGTCATGGCTGATGAAATATATTATGAATTTCTAAATTTGCAGGTATTGGATTTAAGAGTGTTTTCTTGATAACAAAGCAGCCTTACATATTCAGCAATGGATATAAGATAAGGTTTAATGAGATACCTCCACCTGGAACTAGAATTGGATATATTGTTCCAGAGTGGATAGATGAAGAGCCAAGACTCCAAGAAGTATTTGGTTGTGAGCTTCCAAACACTGTTATGATACTGCCTTTGCGGCCTGAGAAGGTTGATGCTGTGAAAGAGCAGCTGGCTAATATTCATCCTGAAGCAATTTTGTTTATGTCTAAAATCAGAAAGCTATCTGTTCGTCAGCATAATGAGGATTCTGCACAGAACAGGGTTAATGCAATCTGTGTTTCCCGAGAAATAGAATTTCAAACTACCAAGAATGAACACAGTCAATCATTCATTCTGCATCTCTCAGCACAAGAAAATGAAGACAGAAAGAGTGAATGCAGTTATTATATGTGGAGGCAGTGTTTTCTCGTGCAGGAGCAGAATATGATAGAGGAGAGGAAAGACGTGGACAAGTGGGTAATAACATTGGCTTTCCCGGTTGAGGAACGCCTCGATAGATCTGGAAATAAGATAGCTGCTGGTATTTATGCTTTCCTCCCCACAGAAATGGTCACTGGATTTCCCTTTGTAATTCAAGCAGATTTTTTACTTGTCACTTCTAGGGAGAGCATCATTTTTGATAGCAAGTGGAACCAAGGAATACTCAACTGCATTCCATCAGCTTTTTGTTCTGCTTTTTCTTCCCTTTTGCACAGCGTGGAATCAGCTCCTCCTATGTCCAGAGCACATTCCTTCAAGTACTTGCCAATTGATATTCCCTCTTGTCCGGAGCTAAGACGAGTCAGGAATGCCATTCAGGCCCAGCTGAAGGAAGAAGAAGTAATCTTATGTGAGTCTCGTAATGCTTATTGTATGCCTAAACAAGCACGCAGAATACTTCCCTCCTTTAGAGACATACTAGACAATGCATCAGAAAGTGGCTTAGAGAGCCCTAGTTTTCTACAGTCAACTAGCGTACTCATAGTACATTCCTGCATGAAGGAAGATCAGTTTTCACACATCCTGCAATTCTTGGGGGTGAGATATGTACCTTACCAGTGGTACTCCCATTGCCTTCTTCGCAGCTCTGGTTGGATTGAAAATCTATCAGATGATTTATATGTGCAACTTTTGTGTTTTCTTGCTCAATACTGGGAGAAAGGCATTTCAACTTCTCTCCAAAATTTTCCTCTCTTTAAGTTTGTTAATGATGACAACAGAGTGGATTGGGCTAGTTTATCAGATATATCAAGTAGCCACAAACAATGTTTTTCCTCTGAGGTGGAACATATTTCATGGCTGGGAAGATGGAGTGGGGAGTTTGGACGTGTGGCAAATTTCAAATTCATGCCCGGTGGCACTCAAATGGCCATGAGAAAATTGGATTCTCAAAGACTTTCAATGTTACGAGGATGGTTGAATGACTATCCTCAGATCACTGAGCTTTCTATATCAAGCTTTAGTAAGAAACTCGTAGAGCAAGCTAAGCTTTCTAAGAGTAGTAAATTTGTTGTCACTGTTACTCAGTTTTTGTATTTTTCGTACAGCAAGGACCATATTGACTGCAGAGATTTTCAGAGATTATGTGCAGATTTGCCAGTAGTTAATGACTCTGGATATATAGTGAAGAGTTACAAAGAAAAACTAGTGCCAGCATCCATAAGTGACTGGGCAAAGCTATTTGAAAGCAACCCATGGGCTGAACATGAGTTAGTTGCCCTGTCAAGTGCTTACCTAAAACCACCTCCTTGTGCTTATGGGTTGGAAGGAAGAGATGATCTTGAGCCATTTATCAGAAATGAGCTTGGAGCAGTGGATATTCCATTTCTAAGACCACCAGATCTTGCCTTGCCTGGACTTTCCTCTCCTCTTGATAAAGAGAAAGTCATTATTCTCTTACAGTGGATAGAGTATTTGACAGTAAACTATATTGAGACGTTCCCTGAAGAGTTCAAAAGGTGCATAGCTGAAGGAAAATGGCTAAAAACACATAGGGGGTATCAATCTCCCAGCATGTCTTTTTTATTCAGTTCTGAATGGCAATCTGCTGGTTTTCAGTTAAATGACCTTCCCTTCATTGATATTCCATTCTACAGCAAACACATTGATGACTTCAAACAGGCCCTCCAACAGATGGGGGTGGTGGTTGAGTTTGGGAAAGGATGTGATGTTATCGCAAAACATATCCAAATGCACACGGAATTTCAAACCATAACCAGGCTTTACATATATCTTCATAGCTCTGAATGGAAGCCTGACGATAGTAACTCTGTTAAAATAAGGATTCCGCTTGACAGTGGACGTGGGGGTGAATGGAAGGATTCAAAACAGTGTCTAGTTCACGATGAAAATTCCCTCTTTCACCATAGATTAGAAATCCTGGACAATTTCTATGAAGAGGAATTACTTCCTTTCTTTTCTTGTTCTCTTGGTGTGCCTCTGTATCCCAGAATTGGACATTATTGCAGTCTGTGGCTAGATTGGGTATCCAGTGGTCATAAAGTTTCTGCAGCAGAGTGCTGCTTAGTTTGGAGAAATTTTTTAAAACACTGGACCAAATTATCTGATAAAATAAAGCGATATCTTGGAAGAGGACCTCTTAAATTGCCTGTTTACACAAAGTTTGGAGATATCCAGCTAAGTGCTCCAAATGAAACCTTCATTCCTGATGATTTGAAGTTGAAAGAGTTGTTCATGGAAGCTTCTGAAAGCCCAAAATTCGCATGGCATCCTAACCCTTCTAATCCCAAGATACCATTAGATTCATTGTTCTCAATTTATATACATCTTGGAGCTCAGAAAATATCCCAAGCAACCCAAAAGATTTGTATCTCTGTTCCAAATAACATCTCTTTGCAAAAGATTCCTGCAGGAAAGGGGATGGTCAGAATAGGACTATACAGAATTATTTTAGCATATCTTGCACACCCCTTATTCAAATTGTCGACTGATAAAAGGCATCAAATTGTAAGTAGTCTTGTTGAGTCTACTGTCTATGAAGCTACTGAACCATTTACAGTTGAGTATTCACTCTCATTACCAACAGAAAATGGTTTGGAAGATAAGGTTAAAGGAAGAACAACTAGTCTGGCGAGATGGGAAAAGTGTAAGGAGCGAATTTTGATAAAAAAGTCTGATCCGCACAATCAAAAAGAAAATATGTCCTTTGCAACTGATTTTGCAGAGGCGATTTCAGCTGGCTTGTTGCCTGAGCATCCCGATCTTGTTGCAGGTTTATGTGAGGTGGTTAAGATAGGGTGTGTTTTAGGATTTGATGATGATGCAGTGAATTACATGCTCCAGTCCAAAAACTTACAACTGTTAGTAGAGGATGAACATTTACTGTCATCTATTTTCCCTGAAGTGAATGAAAGCTTGTTTCCATCAGAAAAACCCAGAGGATTCTATGGATGTAGCTCTGGGGACAGGAAAAGCATCTTGAGGCCAGCTATGCCGATGAAGTCAACTGGATCTTTTTCACTGGATTCTCTGGAAGGATGGGAAACGAGCTTGTTTTTGTTTAAACAAGCAATAATCAATATGGAAGAATCTGCATCCGACAGTATGAAAAAGAAGCTGGTGAGGTTGTCATTCCCATTTGCAACAACAGACGCAGAGACAGAGTATCTTCTGAAGCTGATAGGTGATGCCCACTTCAAAATGCTGATTACATCAGAAGTGCTCGGTGGCAATGAATGTAGTGGTATGGTTCCACTAACGCTGGATGATTTACTTGGTAGTCCTGAATTGATGGAACATTTTGGAGTGGGTGGAAAATCAGAACAAACAACTTCATCAGTCTCTTCTAGTGGCAATGTCAATGGCGAATTGGATTTAGAGACGTTGAAGTCAGTTGTAGGGGCTATTGTTTTGAGCCTTTATGGAGCAGAAGGTGAACCACCGTAAATCTGATCTTAACCTAGGAAAGCTGGGGTTCCAAACGAAACTCCATGCTTATTAATTACTCACAGTCCCACCTTGGGTTGTGAGTCCTGCAGTGAATTTTCACCAAGTAAATGTAACTGCTAAATTTACATATTATCAAAGATTTATTGGATAAGTAAGTGTGCCGATTTCCTCTTTTATCACAATTTAGTGCTTGTCTACGAAGGTATACATACTCTACTCTTTCTGGATTTAAACTTGTGATTTTTTAGGAGGAAATACATGTTTTTAACCATTAATACTAATAATAATAATAGTGTGAGTGTTTTTCGCTACAATGTTTCTGATTCTTCCTACATACCATAATAAGAAAATGAAAACTTAATTTTATTATTACATTTTCACATTTTCACATTCTCTACCATAATGGATTGTAAAAGTGAATTTTGGTGCAATCATTCTAACATGATTTATGAATTAGTATGCATGTAATTATGGTGCAATCATTCTAACATGATTTATGAATTAGTATGCATGTAATTAAACTTATTATTTATTCATAAATTTAATTACATGCATGAAAAACACTCTCAAGGCATAGATAAACAAACATACATACAATGAGTAAGAGTGTATTGAACCTAGATTTGGGCTTTGTCAATATCTAGCTTTGGCCTTAACTTATTTCGTATCCCAAGACACCACAACTACTTATACTTATTTCCCTAGCACTCGCTAGCATATAATATTAAGGACAAGACAATATCTCCAACCTAAGGGAACATAAGGAAAAGTCATAACTTAACATAATGTCTTATGCATCAAATACACAATAGATGAGTTATCGTGTAAAAGCATAAGACATATATCTTTGTCTATCCCACTATGATTTTATTTAGCCCATTTAATTAAGTCATTCTGCGAGATAGCAAGTGAAATTATAAGACAAATATTTTACACAAGTCCTTCCAAATCCCCAACAAAGTCTTTCAATGGCCCCATAATTTTAAGAACCCTAGGAAGTCTTTCAATATCCCCAAGGAAGTATGTCACATAATTCTTTCAATAGCCTCAACAAAATCTTTTAATGACCACCCCTATTTTGCAATGCCTTGCTTCACCATATTGGCATATCTCATTTCAATTACTAAGGATGACATAAAGAGGAAACATAACTCCAAAGATCTTTAGCGAAGTGTTTCTTCTTTTTTTACTTATTTACTCCTATGTTCTTGGTAACTAACGATAGCATAAAGAGAAAAAACAACTCCATATAGATTGATGAAGTGTTGCTCCTCTTACAACGTATTGACTCATTTTACTTTGGTAGCTTGAGATAACATAAAGATAAAACATAACATGTTACGTACCTTAGTCCAATTGAGGAACATTGCAAGTGGAAAACACATTTAAAATGAGATTTTCTACTTAATAATTTCATGTAGCTTACTAGCTACAGATCACACACAGATTTAACCATTTGAATGATACCATACTTCTAAATGCATCGAACTGTAACACCCCATTTCTAAACCCTTTATTATGTATGTAATTAATCATGATTAATGATTCCCATGCAAGGGCATATAAACAATGCAAATGTATCATTGCTTAATTGTAAATGCCAACAACTGACTATGGGGGTGAATCCTTGAATGTACTAGACATGATACCACAAGAGGGATTAGTAAGGGCAGAGAAAGGGAATTCCTGTGTACAAAAACCCAAAGCCATCTTGATGAATTATGAGGAGGAAATAGCCATATTTTCACTATCTTGTAGCTGAAACAAGACAATTAATAAGAAGGGGTTGGTAGTTGAACAACCACCCACCCTAATGAATACAGGTATGGAAGGTTTAGCTAGGATGGTAGAGGCTGTCAACCAAAGGTACCATAAAGTACCATTTATGCAAATCAAGATGAACCAAAGTTCCTTCTGACAGAGGGAAGAAAAATTATGTGCAAGAGATACACGAGGGGAGCAACAAATGGTCATAGCAGAAGGATGGGGGAGGAGAATGAAGAGGAGAGTTTGATCCTTAGAAGAAATAGAGAGAGAAAAACTTGTGCAGCAGAGGAAAACACATGTATGGAGCAGAGGAAGATCCAAAGTGTAGATCTGAGCACAAGGAAGAGAACTGGGAAGTATACCCAAGAAGTGAAAGGTTGTGCTGGAGCAGAGAAGACTCAAAGCCAAAACTAGAGCAAAAGAAGGTCACATGATTGGTGCTTGCTGGAAATAAATTGACACTAGAAGGAGATGGAGATGAGGGATATAGTAGTTATGAAGGGAATCTCTTGTGTAGAGGAAATCCAACTAGGAAGGCATCTCATAAAACTATGGAGATCTTGAGCTCAGTGGGGAAGAAGGGAAACTTCGACTGCTGCCAGAGAAGTGGAGGAGAGTAACCTCCCTGATCTATTTCTTGACTTTATTGTGTCAACAGTGAGATAATTCCCTGGTGGTATCATGGATTGGCATGGGGGTGGCCTCCTAATGAAGTTACTGAGCGAGTAGAACCTATGGTTGGGTGGAAAGGCATGCACCCACATTCAGTTGGTTGGTTATAACTTGAATAGATAAGTATTCTTATACCTATATATTGGATTGAAATATGTGGCTGGAATGTTTGTAATGTAATCATGAATATGAACACCTCACTTATGGGCTTGTTTATGTATCCCTTGGGAGGCCTTTGTACTTGTATGAAACACATATGTATGGAAATGCATGTGTAATATGCATCTGAGCAGGAAGACCCTGCATTTTACCTTGAATGATTAATGAAATATACAAATGGTTTTCTCCTGTGATTGTAGTCCCGGATATAATCGTATGATTCTACTATGACTTTGTATGCCTCACACATATTTCAGAGTAAGGTTCAGAGCTTTTGAAAGCCTCGTTAGAAGATTTGAAGAACCCTTGAAAATTGGCTAAGTCCAAGATTAGACCTTTTTCTTGTAGAAGACTCTGTGTTTGAGTCAGGAGCATCTACAACTATTGGATCGACATGGTGAGTAGATCTCGACCCTTCATCAAGAAAGGTGTTTTCGTCGAGAAGATTGGAGTGTTGAGACTTATGAGAAGTCCATCGACAATGACGAGGTTCTAATGAAGGAATGGCAACCTTCGGATCCATATGTATTGTCATCAAAATATGGAAGGTTGAAAAGGTTGCATGTTGGCTAGAGTGTCGATGATGACGAGAGAAGTGTTGATGATGATAAAGGCTTCAGGATTAACGAGAGCCATTGATCAATAATTGGGTGAGATTTAATCTCTGCCATAGATTACCGTAGGTTCTATTTAAGTGAGAAATGGGGATGATGATGTCACAATGACGGGGTGTGTTAGGTTGGAAGATAGCATGTCCCTAAGGGTGACAGGTGTCACTAGCTAAATGGTCGATGGGACAAGAGTGGTTCTGGAGGGGCAGGGATTCCTTAGGAATTCGATCACAATCTAGACCGTTAGATCTACATGTCGTTAGATCCTAACCTTTCATCATTGGTGGGTGGAATAAGGTTTGGAGAGAGGCTAGAGCAAGGTTGTTGACGACGATGAGGCAACCCAAGATAGAACGAGGACCATCAATTTTTTCGCAAATAGTCTTGGCTAGATTTGAGTCGTTGATGCGATGTTCATCATAAGTGGAGAACATACAGATGATAAGTGAGAGTCGAGCCATGCGAGTGATGACGATGATAAGACATGAGGGTTGACAAGAATTGTCGATCCATGGAAGGTGAGATATAAGTCATTGATTATGGTCACATCATCATTGGAGCATAGACGATTGACGATTCGAGTGATGGGCCAGAGAGGTGTTGATGATAAAAAGGTCCGCTATGGATTCGTCAGGAGGTGACATGTGGAACCCTAACCATGGATCTACGAAAAGCATGGAGAAACGAAAATCGTATATCTATCGTGGACCCCACTGGATCCATTAACAAAAGGTGGGAAGAAGGGAGATTATTCATCGTGCATGTTAGAGGTGTCGACGCAATCAGAGCCATTGTAAGTCAAGTCTCGAGAGCCGTAGGATCTAGGATAGATCCGTAAGGAGGGATTGTCATCGAAACATTGGTTGGGGTGTTGAAAAATTCGTGGGAGGAGAACCGTAATGACGATGAAGGTACAGAGGAGATCTAAACTATTGATCGATGGATAAGTGAGATGAAATCTTAGCCGTGGATCTTTGTGGGTCTCATCCCTGCACTGTCAGGTACATCAGAGACTTGGACGTTAACCTCGGTGCTAGTTGAAATCATTGACATAATCAAAACCCTTGGATGCTCGGCCTGAGGATCGTTGGATCTAGGAGGGGACCAATAGGTGGATCGTTGTCGAAGCATTCATGATTGAATGTTTAGTGCTCCATTGAAGTGAAGCCAATGAAGACGCTAAGTGTATGTGGATAGAAATATCGAAGTGGTGGGTTAGGAAGGTTCCACATTGGTGCCACATTGGATGGCACAAGTGCAAAGGTGCCACGTGGCAATGAGGTGGATTTGACCATGAGAGCTCGAGAAACTTTGGGAGGCTATATATTTTGATCTAGAGATCGGTTTTTAGCATGGTTATAGTTGTTGGAAATCTCTCGACGAGCTTAATCCATCTATGAATGTTATTTAAAAGAGATGATGTTCTTGGTGAAAGAAAAATTTGGACACCCCATCAACCTAAGTAAGGATTAAGGGGTCGGGTGTGTTACACTAACACCATATATTAAAAATGTGAATGCATCTAGTAACAACCTAGTAAGCACAGGAAAAACATCATTCATATGAACCATTTACACAACGAAATATCATCATAAAAACAACAGAAAACTTATCTTTATATATAATAATCAACTCACTGCATACGAAGGATGAACCTCCTAGCCATAGACATTGTTGTTCATTTTCTCTCAACAAAAGGCCACCCTCGAGTTGAGGCTATGAGTCCACAAGGAGATCTGGCCCTCCTGGCTATCCATGCTCCACACTTAGTAGCCCAAATCCAGGTTCTTCTCTCTTCCCCACAACATGCATAACCAAAGGAATGGGATCCTCCTTCACTGCACCAGCCCTCGGACCTTCTCACTTCCCTCCAAATCTCCAGTGCACTTGGTTGACTAACAACCTACCCAACTACTCCATGAGTGTTCACACCAAGCTTTACAAGGATCTAAATCCATTTCCTCTGTTATCACTAAGTAAATTCCCTAGGCTGAAGGGACAACTTACAAAGGTAACCACAAAACCACTTCAGAACTGAAAACTAGCCCTTTCAGTTCAGAGAGGGATCTTTCTTGTCACTTGGTCTCTTGAAGATGGATCTTGTTTAAAGGTTTAATGGCTAGGTTTTGATTTGATGAAAGATTTATGGGGTTTGTTGGAAAGAAGGAAAGGAACCTGTTGGGAAATGGAGTCAACTCTGAAAACAAATGAAAGAATGTTTGGTAGGTAGAGTTCTCAAGCAAGCAAAGGCAAGGTAGGTGATGCAATTTCATTCTTTTAATTTGTTGTGATAATATGGAAGAAAATCAAAAAACCTATGCGATGAATCCGAAAGAACTCTCTGAACAAAACAATGGTCGCAAAAGTCTTAGAACAGAAATACGGAAGAAAGAGGAAAACATATAACATCAATCAGAGCACCATAAGAGATGAATTTTGATGAGTTAAGAAAGAAAATATAATTAAAAATTGCTTAGATCTAAAGAACCATTTAGATGAATTTCAGACCCATTAACATCCAATTTTAAATATATGAAAGGTTGCAGATGAAGAGATATAAAACTAGAAAAACATACATGAAAGGAATCACATACTTCAGGTCATCACCACATGAATCTTTGGTATGAAAAAACTCTGGACATATCCACTTGTATTCATTCAAATTAAAAAATTATTACAATTATCATTACAATTCGTCCCTTTGTACTTCTGACAACCCCGAATACATCAAAAGATACAATATTTATACAACAATTTGATTCTATTCAGTTTGAACCGATTACACTAAAAATAGAAAATTTCAATTCAAAAAATCTGGGATTTGCGGATATTTCTATAGTTTGGTCCTTTATCTTTGTCCTTTGACTTCGATTGTATCTTCATTTGATTTGCTATCTTTTTTTTGATAGCTGGAAATCATTTACTAGATCCTGGGAAATTATATTTGGTCTTTCCCAATCTGACTATTTCCTTCCATTGCAATTCGGAAGGAATCTCATAGTCTGTCATTTCCTTCATTAAAATTTCCAAGTTAATACAAGTGGCATAAGACACAATAGGTAGACCAAGTTTTATTGTCTTAAACTGATTTAAATATTCAAAATATGTACTCAATTTATCAACTAAAGTAGCCCCTTTCAAACCCTCCTCCAGGGTTTCAAATTTGGAGTGGTCCATCCTTGATTGAGTCAAGAGTGTATTATATTCTTCCTGATCCTACAACTTACCTTTACCATCCCATAATGATGGAAGGCCCTTTATGAACAATTCTTCAAATAAATTCTTGAAATTTTGCACACTTTGTTCCATCTGTATTGTTTTATTCAGAACTAATTTCAAAAAATCATGTTTTGTAATAATCCTTTTGGCCCAAATAATCAGTGCAGTTATGTATTTTACCCCAATGGTCTGAAGATTAGTAGGAGGAACTGATTTGAGAAGATTAATGGCATTTTGTGCCCATTCAGATGGATTTTTTGATAAAGTCTCATTAACAACAATGCATTTATGCTTGGCTGTGATTGTTATATTATATTTATCACTTACAAAATTCAAATATGATTTAAATTTATCAGCCTCAACAACTATAGAATCCCATATGATATGTTTATCTCCTTGCATCAGACCTTTACCTCTCAATATTGAATTCTATTTATTAATCTTCTCATGCAAGACTACCTTTTCCTTTTTAACTTGAGATATCTTTTCATCATTTGTGCGCACTTCTTGCTCCAATTTCTCCATGTTTTCCTTTAACCCTTTGATCTCTCCTTCTTTCAGACTGACTTGTGACATAGCCTGAACAATGTCTTCAGTGGTTGATCCAGTTCCCGCAACATGGGCTAATACGATGGCTCTAATCACCAACTCTACATTTTCTTGAGACCATTCCATCTTTTTTCTTTTCTAGCTGCAAAATATTAGCCTTATAATCCATTTCTTCCTTCTGAAATGTTTCTTTTTCCTTTTCTAAAGCTACTAATTATGTTGTATGTGGGTGTTCTGTAGAAGGCATCTTCAACTTTTTCTTCAAATTCTAAATTATTTTATCTTTTTCGTCCAATAAAGACTTCACACCTTGGGGGTCTTCAGACTCAAGCCTTTTAATTTGAGTTTTCCAAGTTTTGTTGGATGATTTTTCCTGTCTTATCTGTCCTTCTAATTTTGCAGCTAAGGATGTCATCTTTGAATTTTTCAAATTTAAACTCAAATAATCAGAATACAACAAATCATTGGTCTGCTTGTGGAATTTCACTTTGTCAGGGGCACTTATATTGTCATATTTGATTTTAATCTCTGACACTTTATCCTCCTCTACAACTGCAWTATTAAAATTTTTATTTTTAGTATCTCTCACGACRAACAARGCAACTTTATGTTGAGAAAMTTTTTCCACTTCAAGAAACAAATCTCTCATTTCACCCAAAGCCACATTTCTTTTTTCAACATATTGTTTAGCTAGGTCTTCTCTGGACTGATAGGCTGTATTAGGTGCTTTATCAAAACAATATTTTTGACTATGAAAGTCTCTTGAGCTACCTTCACTTTCAAGCTAACTTCTTTCTTCAATTTCTACAATACTGGTATCACTTTCCACAGTGTTCAAATTCACTTGATCTCTGGGTCCTTCATCTTCCAAATCTAAAATCTACTTTGGCTGAACAATTTTCATCTTCTTTTTAGCAGTTTGTTCAACATCAATATCCATAGTCTCTGAAATGCTTATTTTGTTGTACACACTGTCTTTGGGAATTTTAATCACCAACTTTTGAGGAGATTGTTTTATTTGAACTTGCTGCAATGGTGCTTCCACATCAATACACACTTCTAGATTAGCTAGTTTATCCAAGAATTCCACATTCTCATGTTCATAAGGTGCATTTTTATTCATTTGTCTTCTCTTGGATATGATATGATGTGGATCATATTTTCTTCCTTGTATTTATGAAAAACCAAAGTCTTTGAGTTTTGCCTTAACCTGTGATAAACATGATCTAGACTTAACAACAAAAGGACCAATAAGAAAGGGGAATTTAATGTTAGAGGCTCTGTGCAATTTGATGAATTTCTCTATCTCAGTGATGATTCTTTGCCTGATGAACTCAAAAGAAAAAATCCAGAGAGTTAGAAAAACATGTAACAAATAAGGAGACTCATGAAAACCATATACCCAGATCACTGTTGAATTCATAAAAAGTACCCAGTCTCCTACTCTATTTTTTGGATTTGGCAGCAGGTAAATCTTCATGTCCTCCAAAACTCTGGGTAAACTTGTATTGAAAATCAGAGAATAAAATCTTGACATGACCTTGTTGATGAATATGAGCAAAGTGATTATTTTACATTCAATAGATACAAAAGTTTCTTCATGGATTTCTCCATGGTTACCTGATAAGAAAATATTTAACAGATATGTATATTATTTGAAATGTCTCAAAGAGTGGAAATTCACTAGCTACTTGTGAATGGTGTCAGCTAGGAATTTATCAAAATTAATTATGACTGACTGACTAAACTCTGACTTAAAAAAAATCAAAGGAAAACCCAACATGATTTCAACAACATATTTATCACTATCTAGACCTAGGACCTGAATCAATAGGGAACATACCCACTGAACTTCAATGACCATCATGTTGATACTCATTAGTAAGGACCGACTCTCTGACATTTGTTCAAGTTTAATGATTTGTTGTAGAAATTGACTTTTGATCTCTGGTTAACATTCTCTGTAAACCCTAATCACTTTTTCTTCGTTGAATGATTCATAATTATAGGAAAATTCTTATGGTATATTGAGTGACTTTCAAACTGACAGATTATCTATCTTACACGGGCCTTCAGAACCCTGTTTATTGACAATTACCCTTTCTGAATGGGAATATTGTTCAACGCACTAGCCTACGAATTCAGGAAACGGGAAAGAAAGCTCGACAACATTTGTCACAATGGAGGCCTGGACTGCTTCTAAAAATGGAATACTCTTTCCCTTTATATCAACCAAGTTGCTTCGAGACACAAAAATGGGGGAAATAGTGATATCATGATCAAATACATTGCATCTCTGTCAATTAGGGATTCCTCATTACTTTCAGGGTCTTTCTCTTCTACTGACAATACTATGGGATCCATGGCGACGAGATAAATACCTGGAACATGAGCTGTAATGGTGCAAAGTTGGGATGCAACATAAAATGGCGGTCGCGACAATTATCCAACGGTCCCTGAGTTTGAAAATAATAAAAAATGAAAATGTCAAATTGACATTTTATACTTTTCAAATTTGTGGAGATGTGGATTGGAAATTTTGGAACAACTTGCTTGTCATTCTACAATCAATCATATGCTAACACATACTCCTTGATAGAAACCATGGTTTGGATTGCGGGACCACCCTTTAAAATTATCCCCTGTGCAACTTCAAACTCAACAATTCTTCTTGGCCGTCGACTTTGATGGATCGTCATCAACATTATTTTAGGTCCGATCTAATTTAAATATTTCGCCAAATTTATCTGCTTTATAACCTTCTTGCCAATTTTTAATGCCTCCAAATCGTTTAGTGCCTTCGCTGATTTTAGAATCTTGACCCCAGGACATAATTTTTTTTATTTGTAAATAACATACTCAATGGGAAAATGCACTGCATTATTATAACCCATTTAATAGGAACACACACCTTTTTATCAGCATAAGAAAAAACCAAACAATGGCTTCCTTCAAGCACAACATGGTTGGTTCTCTTTCCAGCACTCATCTCCTCTCTTGCTACCCAAAATTTTCCAGTCAAAAGGGTCTCCCTTTTTCATATGAATTTCCCCTCTTCTCCCTTTCTTGCTTGACTCTCACTCTTCCCAAAGATGATTTTACTTTAGCCCCATGATCCCAATAACTCTAGGATGTGACTCCTCACACCCACCTCTTACATGAGCTTAATGATTGACTTTGGGAACACCCAACAAAAGGTTTACTCAACAATAATAATAATTTCGGGAATGTAGGTTTGGATTAATACCCAAGCATAATTCCCCCTTGGACCCCTCGCTCTTGTGAAATCATATCCCCCCATCATTTTCATTCCTTTCATATCACAGACAACGATTATCATCCTTGTTCATTATTTCAATGTACATAATATACAATTCGGCCCCCGACCACATTAAATCAATGCGAGCTCTTCGCCCCAACACATTGGTTCACCATCCTAATTCACATGTATACAATTACATTATAGTTTGTGAGGATTAAAAATGGGTATGTTACAATTCCCTCCCCCTTATTTTTTCACTATCCTTAGTGCACACCACCCTACAAGTGTACACATATATCACAATGCTAGGGTCCCCGACCTCTAGTC
>JASDQU010501211.1:58780-70459 GCA_032191745.1 Picea mariana | reverse complement strand
AGAACATGATTTTCATTTTCAACCTTCTTAGTGTCACAAAGTTGACACACTCTTTCATCCCAGGGTGTTTTAGGAATTGACCAATGCCCAGTTTCACTATGGAGCTCGTGAGAATTTGTTCTTATCTTAGCAATGCTTATTGTTTTCTTTACACTTGTCAAAATAGAGAGAAAATTTTGATCTTCTAGATTAGGGTTGATTACATCCTTATAATACCTTAATTTTATTTTTTCCTCTAAGTCTTTATCACACCACATTTTATCCTTAAATTTTGATTTGATTATATTTTTAATAGTATCCTTATTCTACAAAATGATGTCTTCCATGATTCCCTAATAGCTTAGCCAAGACTGGACATCTTTATGCGATCCTCGCTTGAGTTGATGGTGGTTACGACTAGATTTTGAAGCAATTTTAGGAAGCCTTTTGTGTTCCATGTTGTTTAACTTGTTCTTATACATTAAGTATCTATTCATAGTTCTTATCTCAATGGGGGAAAGTCTTGTCTCTGAGAGGAGGATGGGATATGACATATTTCCTTTAATTTTGAGATTATAGGTTATAAAATTCTTTTGTATTTTCTCTATCTTTCTCCAACATTCGTGAGAGATACTACATCCCCAGACTTCACATCCATAAAGAATAACAGATGTAACAAGAGTCTCAAAGAGGAGTTTCTTCTTATCCCATATCCAAAGATTAGCTAATTTACAATTTTTTTCAAGCCCATAATAATCTTTCCATCCCCCAATAATCCTTTTCTCAATGCTATAATTTCAGTTGAGCTTGTGGTGAATATCGATTTCAAGGTATTTGTATGAAGTCACTTGCTCCAAGTTGTTGTTGTCATACACAAAGGTATCATAAGTGATGTTATTGGATTTAATGATCATGACCTTGGTCTTGTCAATATTAACAATCATACCCATATTGGAGAAAAAATCCTTGAGGATTCTTAGTTGGTTTTGAATATCATGGGGAATCCTCACCATAAGAACGATATCATCAACATAAAGAAGAAGATTGATGACTATACCAATGACAGTAGGGCCGACACAAACTGCTTCTTCCAGACAATCTTCTAACTTTCCAATGTATATGCCAAAAAGGGTAGGGGACAAGGGACAACCTTGCTTGACTCCAATATTGCAGTTAATCTCTTTCGACCAGTCCTTAGTTTTATTAAAATTGGCAATAACGTTCTCATACAACCTTATTGGAACATCCCTCACCTCAAAAGGAACTTTTATCTCTTCCAACCTATTCCAATTTTTTTTTCGTTGGAACCATGTCAAAATATTTTCTAAAGTCAACAAAACAACAAAAAACAATGGTTTTAGTATTGCAGAACTCCTTTGCAATGATCCTAAAGATAACAAGATGGTCCATAGTTGAGTGATGTCTCCTAAACCCGACCTGGCCTTTAGATCTTTTACTATGACTTTCTAGCCAAAGGCTAATCTTCTTTTCCAAAATAATTCCATAAATCTTGGCTAAAATTGAACTAATCATAATGGTCCTATAATTAGAGGGAATGTTTCTATCTCCATTTTTAAAAATATGAACAATGAGGCTTTGCATCCAAGGTTTAGGGAAGCCCTGCATGACTGTTAAATTGAAGAGCTTGTGTATGTGAGGAATGAGGATAGGCCCTCCGATTTTAAAAATTCCATCTTGGTAGCCTTCAATGTCCTTAACTTTCCCATTTGCAAGCCGCTTAACCTCGAACTCTATGTCATCCAAAGAAAAAACTTCATCCTCTCTAGGGACAATAAGAATGGTGTCCATGGCATTAGGGAACTCGTAAAGACTTTTAAGGTAGGAATTCCAGTCCCTTAAGGGAATCATATTATTTTCTTTAGTATTGCAGAAAAGAATTTGCCTCTACAACTTCTAAGGATCCAACTTAAATAGTTGTGAAAGCTTTTCTTGCCTTTTATTCATATAGTACATTTTTTTTCCTTTTAATTAGTGATTTGTAAGTATTGATCTTATCGGGTTTTAAGGACTCATTAGAAGCATCCCTAATGACTTCCCTAACAATTTTACAATCTTTATCATACCGAGGGTTAATCATTCTATTATTATTTTTACATGACAACTCAAAAGAGAACTTATTAATAGAAGTGGAAAGAGTACTTGTAAATGTCAATTAATAATAGGGCTCAAACATGACAACAATATATTAGTTAAGAGTTTAACATATCATTTGTGAGAAATGAATGTGAATGGGGATGATAACAATCATTCATTTTAACCCAAATTAAACCCAATTTAATATACTGAAAACATTTTCATTTTTATTATATAATTTAAACATGTCTAATCATTTTTTTAGATTATAAAATTTTATCTTAAATAAATAAAATAAATAAATTCATTTAAATTTAACTCATAACCACTTAAATTAATACTTAAAACTATATTTAATATATAACTTTTTAACCATCATAACCGCTCAAACTAATCCTTAAAACTATATTTAATATCAAATTTAATAAATAATTCTTTAACAATCTTAACACATGGTTTTCGATACGATACTTTTGAATAATACAATAATGTTAGAATGTTGCCTTGTTTTGTTTTATTTTATTTTACAAGTAACCTATGAAGTATTAGTTAAATAAATAAAGCGTATAAACTTTATGATTAAAGAAACACAAGAGAAGTTAAATGTCGCTATAATGTTGTCCACCCAGTTATTGCCTTCACAGTTTCGCACGTAACATTTGACGTCTATAACTTTACCTAATTATTATTATTGATTACAAAATAATAAAAAAGGCCCACATAATTTATGATTAAATATTAATTTAGATTTACAAGAAATAAACAGAATTTTTAACTAATATATTATCATATTATTGTTATTAATATATTATTAATTTTGAAATTATAGTCTGAATTTGAATATATAAGTTTTTATATTAGTTATAATGTTAAAGATTTTTTTTGGATAAATATAAGATTTTTAGAAACCTTGTACACAATATTTATCTAAAAAAAATCTTTAATATCATTGGAATGTTACCTACTATTAATTATTATTGGAATTTTACCTACTATTTATGAAGTTAATAAAACAAAAAAACTTCATATTTTTAATTAAATATAAATTTTAATATAAAAATACTATTCTTTAACTAAAATAATATTATATTATTAATAGTTTTCTAGTTATAATTGAAATGCTCCTTATCATTTATCATATTTCACAAGATTTTTAATTAAATATAATTATTTCTCCCTTTTATATATAATTATAATTATAGTTTACAACTAAAGGTTGTTACATCTAAAAGGTTGAAATATATATTATATTTAAATAAAAGCTCTCAACTTGTGAGATTCATATTGTAATTAATCCGCATCATTATATTTCTTAGAAAGTTTAGATATTTGTTCACAAAAGTTTCATAATGGCATACTTTGTTCGTTGAGAATATTATCGAACGGGCCAAATATTAATAAATTTAAATTTGTTTTCACTGACATAGGGTTTAATTGGGGAGGTGGAAGTCTATATTTGTAGTCTCAAATGCACACTTTGCCCCACTCAACAAGGTAGAAGGTAGGTGGTAGAAAGGTATACATTTGTGGTGCCGGGTTCATTATCTTTTTACACATACATAATCATTATATATATATATATATATATATATATATATATATATAATTTTTGTATAAATGATATGGTTGCATTTTTGGTTGACATGTATAAGGAGTTGAGTGTAAGATCTTTTTCTAGAGAGGCATGGGGCACCTCCGTAGCATCATCATGGATGAAAATTTTGGTTGACCAAGATGCCTTGGTCTGGAGGCAAGGCACACATTTTAGGGTTGCCTTGGCAGGAAGACTTCAAAAAAATGTATTTCCCATTGACAAGACATTGTAGATAGGTTGGGGAGACTTGGGCACCCCTACGGACATACAAGGCGTTTTGCAGACGAACTATAGAGACTTGGGTGACCCTGTGGATAGACCAGGCGCTCTGCAGATGGAATGTGGAGAATTGGGCACTCTCATGGATAAACATGGCAAGTTATGAACAGAACGTGGGTGCTCATGCATACGGATAGGATGCACTACAAATGGAGTCAAGTTGGGTTCACCAAGTAGTGGGGTGAACTTGGCTAGAGACTTGAGGATTTGGAGTGGCAAGACTTATGTGGACCAATAGAGTTAGGAATTCTTCACTTGAGGGTTGCGAAGGGTGGTTGAGGTGCCTTGAGGCACAAGTTGTCACAAACTACATTCATTGGGTGTACTCCCTTGGGAACACATTCCTTGGGAATGAATTCATTGGATACCTTGGGCACGTGAGATGGGTGTGCATACCCAAAGGTAACTTGTCCCCATGACTTGTGAATAATAGAGTTGCAGACGCATGGGCCTTGGACACACTTGTGCACATATGGTTAGAGGAATTTTGCATAGAACGAGATGACTTAGTAGATGAGATGACCTAGGGATGGATAACCTGGGCAGATAGATGATGAGGCGAGATCGAGGCGACTTAAGTGGACTAGCACACGTGGTGAGTTGAGTTAGCTTGTGAACACTTGGGTCCACTTCATGCAATGTGACTTTCCAAGTGATGGGAAAGGAATGTCTAAATATGGATATTCATAAATGAACTAATCCATCAAAGGGGGCCACCAAGAAGAAAAGAAGTAAGAAAGAGTCATCTAGAGATCTGTGGAAGTCTTGTTGAAGGGTTGGCTTCGCAGGTCAACTTAGGGTGGCTAAGTGATGAAGAAAAAGACGAGACCTACAAGAGGCAATCCTACAGATGCTTTAGGGGTTGGCTTGTACAAGGGTTTTGGAGGCAGTCTTGAGGAAGGCAATTTTCCTTGATATCTTTGTATTATTGTAATTAAGTTGCAAGTAGTGGTCAGGCTCCCCTCTTTGTAACATTGTAACATTATTCTATATTGAATAAAAGGGTGTTACACACTGTGATGTAGGAGCAAAGACACCCCAAGTCAAAGTTGAAAGTTTGTGAACCTTCCAGAAGGTGCAGTGTGGCCAAGAAGATGAGATTTCCTTGTACTTGATTGAGTTTGTTGTATATTCTTATGTAATTTTCCCTTGAAGAATCTAGTTAACAATTTTAGAGGGGAATCGTGGATCTGAGATGATCCACGATATTCTAATTCTTGTTATAAATCTAAGCCTGCGAGCGTTGTGATAGAGGGTTAGCAAGATGTAAATATCAGGCCATGACAGATGAGGCATTTGTATTGTATTTGAGCTCAAAATAATGGATATTGCATCTTATTTGTGTACCCCTGTGTAAATGATGAATGTATATGTGTAAACCTATGTGTGTGTGAGGATATATTGTGAGATGATAGTATTTTTTATAGGTTTGAAATTTGTGAGACAATGTCATAATCCAATGAGGAGAAAGATCGACCGTCGATCACTGAAAGGATCGATGACGATCTATTGCTAAGCAATATCGTGAAAGGAGAGATCTAACCATCTACACAGAGAGGATCAATGACTTTTATTGAAAGCGTATTGACTAAGTACGAGGAATTTAACACAAGGGTGCACGAAATGCATGACATCCATTTACTCGATGGTGTGGTTCCATTCAAGGTTCCAAATTACGGTTTCACGTGTGGTTCATGTAGAATCCTTTGTAATATTTCGACGATGGAGATTAAATCATCGACCGTCTAGATCGACGGTCCTCACTACATCAAACTACAGACAATGGACGTTTTAAGGTATTGGAGAGTCTAAAAATTTCGAGGTCCCGATGACGAAAAACGTCATGCTGACATATGCAACCACTCATAGAATGACATGTGGCCCATTCAAGAAGTGACACATGTTAGTGTCCATTGGGAAACTGGCACATGCAAAAGTCATGAATTTAGGTGACAAGTGGTAGCCTAGTCAATAGGTGACACGTGGTAGGTCCACGTAGGCAACCCCAAGGTGAACCCTGGTAGTTGTTTAGCAGATATCGATGGTATAGGTTCAACCTGATAGATCCTAATGAACGATCCATATTATTTTGGACCACGACCATCGACAAGTTTTGTGTTGGAGGTTGTGATGAGTCCCGACACCGAGATATGTCAGGATTACGTCAGATTTGTTGTGGTCCCACGATTTGTATTGGGGTTTTATTAAGAACAATCATCTGTCCAGTATAGTCTCGAGATCAAGATCGACGATGGACGTTATATCGACACATTGTGGTTGATCATTGATCAACAATCCATATTGATCACGTACCTCCACGCTCAAGCCCATGGTTCTTGGCGTTTGGTCCTATGAAGAGAAAGGCTTAGTGCCAAGAGTCTCAAGAGGGTTAAGGAATCTTGATTAGACCATGGTTTCATCCTATGGTCTTGTGATGAGATAAAGGATCAGGTACTAAAGTTAAAGGAGCCTGAGATGGATTTGGAGAAAAGAGACCTGCGAAAGACAATTGAAGTTCCTATGAACTTCATAGAAACAAGTTCTGAAGGAAATCTCATAGATATCATGCATAGATTGAGGTATGAGCTAGGGTACATATGAAGGAATTGATGTTGGCATGGATGTTTAAGTCCATATCGTGGGATGAATAACCCACAGGTTCAAGGATCGAATCCAATGATCTAAGGATCTTGATTATTGGTCTTATCAAATAAGTATCAGGTCACGACACCTTGTACTTATAACACTAGTTCGGTGCCACCTGTCCCTATATGATGTGTATTGCACATGTTCAATGTATTTGAATGTTTTTCCTTTTCATATTGTTAATTGGATAAGGTTTGTATTTTTGCGAAACATTTGAGGTCACGATTGGATGTGTGCCTAGTAATCTTTTGGATAGATTGAGTTGAGAAGGAATTGATGTATTTAACATTGTATCCTAAGGTGAAGTTATGAGTAGAACTTAGGTGAATAAGCATAGTTTGGTTGTAGTAGGAGGGGTTAGACAAGCCACTGCAGTTGAGGCAAGGTAGTGTCGCACAACCATAGGTGTCGAAACAACTTGGGTGCACCAAATCACAAAAAAACATTCTAAGTAGATTATAGGTTCATGATAGATGGCATGAAAGATTTCTTTGTAGAAGATTGGTGCTCCTCACAACTACCACTTTCGTGATAGTTGGTATGAGATTTTAATGAGGATAGATTGGTGACAGTTTGGGGTCATGGAATTGACTCTATGATAGATTAGGCATTACACTAGACAAGTGAAGAACTCACAATAAGGCAGAAGGTATTGGGACGAACTGCTAGGAACTTGGGTGAGAAACCATGATAGGATCACATGCAGAAGACAATGACGAAGGACAAGACCCAAAGACTCCAAGGTTGTGGAATAGGATTGTGAATTTGGAGAAGGTTGTTGAGAATATGATAGCCCCACTTTGAAAGTATGGTGAGAAGGCCAAATGATGGAAGAAGACATCATCCACATGCACCAAGTCTTCATTGATATAGTGGAAGAGTTCCACCAAAATACATATTTGATAATCGAAAGAATGACCCCCAACATAACAGACCATTTGAAGGAAGCAGAAGATATTTTGGGCTTTGTAGTGGAACATATGAAGGAACAAGATGATACAATAAGCATATTGAAACAATTTGTTGCTAGTGGGAAAATTTCATCCATGCCTATGCAAATAAATATCAAGGAACCAAAACTATATGATGGCACCCACAATTCTAAGGTGCTTGATAACTTTTGTTGGGACATTGAGAAATACTTGGAGCAGATGAACAAAAGTTTAGGGAAATCCAAGGTTAACGAAACAACAATGTTCTTGATAGGTACCGTGAATATTTGGAGGAGGAACGGAGTAGAAGACTTGGCTGTTGGGTGCACTATGGAGAAGATAAAAAATTGGTTGGAGATGAAAGATGCCTCGAAGTTTCACTTTGGGCCAAGGAACTGGTCTTAGATCACACAAAATTAGTTGTTGGATCTCAAGCATAATAAATGGATTCAAGCCTACATCAAGGATTTTTCAAGGCTCATGTTGGAGATCAAGGACATGTCAGAAAAATACTGACTATTTCACTTCATGAACGAACTACAACCACAGGTGAAAAATGTCTCGTGATTCCAAAACATCCATACCCTTGCAACATCCATCACCATAGTGGACATATTATTAGACTAAAAGGTAGAGGCAAAGGGTGGTCCAAGGAATGGTGAGGTGCACAAGGTGAGAAGCTACATGGAAATAATAAAAAGAAACATAAGGGAAAGATGAATTCATCTAGGAAGACTGGAAAGGACAAGTCCAAACAAATAGATGCTCCTAGGGACAAAGGTAAGCCTATATCATGTTGAGTTTATGTTAAGGATCATTATGAATTTTTTTTTCCCTTGAAATATAAGTTGTATGTAGTGGAGAAAGTGGAAAAACCATCTATGGGACTCTTGCAATTCTTGGGTGTTTTAGAGGAGGGATCTATATAAATCCAAGAGAAAGATGCTACAAATATTTGATATGTTCCAGTAGAACTAAATGAAAGGTCGGTAATTGCAATGGTTTATAGTGGGGAAACCTGTAACTTTATGAATGAAGACATTGCAAAGGAGAATGGGTTGCAACTTTAGAAAATGCAAACCTCCTTCAAAGAATTAAATTTAGGCATAGAGAAGTTTATTGGCATAGCCAAGGAATTTTCTTTGAAGCTCAGATATTGGAGTGGAACCACAAGTTTCACTATAGTTACTATGGATGCTTTTGAGATTTTCCTCAGGTAAGAATTCTTGAGGATGGTGAAGGCACCATCCATGATTCCCTCACTTAGAGTGTTTGGTCATCTTTTCAAGACAAGAACCATGCGTTGTCCCTACTATGAGAAGAAGTCATGAGGTGGTTGTTTGAATGAACTCCTCGATGTTGGATATTATAGACAGTCAAGGAGCCAAACAACACCACTATGGCTGACTTGGACGAGTTGGATTTGATGGGTGAACCAAAGATGGGGCTTAAGGAGCAGGTCTCTAACTAAATTCGAGGGAGAATGGTGCGATGAAGGTTTTGGAACAAATAATTTCTAGGATTGAGACCATGATGGAATCCTTGGTGATGGAAGTGGACACATTGACAAGAGTTTTCTTGGGTAAGAAATATGTTCCAAGCTTGGGCAAGCAATTGGAGACAATGAAAGTTTCCACTGAGGAAGCCTGTGAGACGTTTGAGGAGTATGGGAATGTTCTTTCCATGGACCAAGTTTACAAGGAAGAGATGCAACAAATTTGGTATGTGAGGACTAAGGAGAAGAACGAAAATAACTAATTGGGTGTGTGATTTATGCCTAGTCATGAGATACTTCATGTTATATACGATTTATGCCTAGTCATGAGATACTTCATGTTATATGTTATTTATGCATGGTTAATGAGATACTTCATGTTATATGTTATTTATGCATGGTTATTGAGATACTTCATGTTATATAGGATTTGTACTTAGTCATGAGATACTTCATGTTATATATGATTTTTCCTAGTCATGCGATACTTCATATTATATATGATTTATTCCTAGTTAATGAGATACTTCATGTGATTGATTGTGATGATGATGTTGTATATACATGGGTATATTTGATGGAATAACTTGTTACATGTTGAGACCTAGGTGGACAATAGGGAAGTGCACTAAAGGGAAGGGATATTGTGTAATTGAGGATGACTATTTGATTTGAGTGCCTACAAAACTTGGGAAAAGGGAAAAAACTCATGAAAATGATCTCCAAAGTTAACTTGGGTAAATGGATAGAAAATGAAAGGGTTGTATTTCACTTTTACCTTCTTTTGGACACTTGTAAATACACTCAAGTCAAAATGTTCCCTTGCATGAGTAGGGGGGAGGCCAAGAGGTAAATCTTAGGAGAGTGTTACTTGATTTAGCGTTATTAAATCAACTTCCTACTTTTGTTGAGGGGGTTAGATCATGGGGAATGGGATTTGGGGGAAGCTTAATATTGCTAATGCACTTGTGTTATGATATTGGTGGTTGGGAAAAATTACATCTGTACCAACATGGTCTGTGTGGATTAAGGGGCTAGGAGTGTACCTGCAACATGAGGAGTTGTTAAATCTCAGTATCCTTGGCTCCTTGCATTGTTTTATTTTGGGCCCAAATTGTAGGACGCCACTAATGTTATGGTTGAAATTACCATCTCAAGGTGGTAGTAAGATCCTTGTAGAGTAGGATGTCATTGTTGTTGTGGTTGTGATTACTGGTTGAAGGTGGTAGTAAGATCTTTTCTTGAAGGGGGCATGAACTATCCTTGTGTTTGTGATCACCAACTAAAGGTGGTAGTAATACCCTTGCACACCATAATCCCATGGGATTTGGAGGTGTTCAAAGTTCATGATCCTCTCCACCACACCGAGGTTGAATTGTTGTAAACCTATTTGATTTATCCTTGAGTAGTTGGGACAGATTCTTAAGAGTATTGTGAGTTTTTTTTTTCCTTACCTCATTAAGCTTGGGCCCTTCTCAGGGGGGGAACACCTATGGAGGTGGATGCATTGGTTGGGTGGGAAATCAACTCTTGGTGTGATACCCCCTCCCCCCCATTTATTGAAGACTGGTTTGTGGGATCTTGTCGAAGACTAATCATGGAATTATTTTGAATATTAGTGCATGTAATTTTGTTGGATATTACTTTGTGGGAGCTGGAGCACATCTGGCTCATCCTTGGACTTCTGGGAGATAACATGTATTTTGTGTTAAATTATTAAATTATGCAATGTTGGTTATTTGGATGGATGGTCTAGTTGCATGTTCCTTATGGGCCTTTGGAAATCCCTTATATAGTGTACTTGTTGGATTATATGCAAGTGCTAGATGATTCTAGATCTAGTTTATTTTGATGTATATGGTTTAAATTTTTTTTTTTTCTTGTAGAGGTAAGGCCCTAATGCGTTGTTACAAAGTGGTATTAGAGCCTAGATTTACACTACTAGGGGCCTTTGGAGAGGTTGATGGGTCAATATTACCCAACGATTATGGTGAATTCACTTAGTAACCTTGAAACACCAATGGGATATAGTAAACTATGAAACCATTGATTTACTTCTTAACTGACTAGAATAAAACAAAAACGACATATCTAATAGATCAAGTATTTTATCTCTCATGTAATTTTTGTTGTTGTTGTTGTTGCAATGAGTTCTTGCACCTGTGATGTTTTCCCAATATCTACATAATATTAGAGATGATCTATGCAAACCCCTTCTCTTTTTATAAGACATATTGCAAGACATTTTTGTGATTGCTCTTGGACAACAATCTAATTTGTAGATCAATGAAAAATACTACAATCATAACTCCCTCAAGCATATTTTTGCCTCCTCATTATTTTTTCCAGATCACACACCTCTAATATGTACCATCAACCTATACATAGGTCTATTAATTTAATTATAGATTTATTCACCTCAGTTAACTCTTAGATTGATGACTACTCTTACACCATCACTCAACCTTTGTAATAGTTATTTCGGGATGTATCTTCTGTCATATATCATGGAACCTCCCTCACAAAACCCTCAAATCGAATTTTTGTTCTCTATTTCAAGATTGAATGAATAATTGGAAGAAACCACTGCCAACTTCTTGTATTAGGACATTGCAACCATTACGAATTAGGAAGTTGAAAATACTAAGACAACTAAGAGC
>JASDQU010501211.1:37258-58680 GCA_032191745.1 Picea mariana | reverse complement strand
CAGGGTATCGCGTTGATTTCGCGATTTCGCATTTCGGTATTCTTGTGATGGGATTTCTCGACACTCCATGTCGCAATCTCCGAAACTTCAAAAATAAAAGAGCTTAGTTGGACTAGATCCTTCCCTTCTCGTGACCATCGATGATGAGCTGACGCTTATCCATAAAGCGCTTCACGATTCGCAACTTCGGGACTCCTGTGATGAAGAGTCTTGACTCTTTATGTCGTGATCGCTGAAATGGAGCTTCGCTGGACTGGCTCCTTCCCTTCTCGTGACCATCGACGGTGACCAGGCGCTTATCCACAAAGAGCGCTTCGTGATTCACAACTTTTGTCATGAGTCTCCTTGACTCCTCCAACTTTCGGTATCCGAAACTCTGAAATGGAGTTAGATCAACGGTCCACACTCTCCCTTTGATCAACGACTCAGATTAATTCGTCGTTTCACATATCGCGAGTTTCCACACCACGCTCCATTGACTCCTCCAATGTGCAAGTCAACGAAATTCTAATCGCTCGCCACGTGTCCTCCTCGACGATGGATGGTCCTTTTGCTTTTGAGACTTTGTAAGCCCACTTCATCTTGTACTTAAATATCGTGCTCCTTCTTCTGGATCCAACGATGGTCGGTCCTCATGATAAGATCCAACGTCTGATATTTGTTCTCCCCTTTTGCGCATTCCTCCTATCTGTATTCAGATCTGATGGTCATCGATAATTCTGAGTGGGTGATCCAACGATCACTATTGATCTTCACTGTTAATCTTGCCATGCCATCATCGTTGTGTTGTTGATCGTGCTGATCTCACCATCAATTCGCTGCATTGCTGACCGTGTTGATCTCGCCATCAATGAAAAACACACTGCCTACACCTTCTATATGTAAATATGCCAACAATCTCCCCCTTTGGCATTGATGGAAACCTTGATGGAAATCTCCCCCTTTGGCATTGAAGAATTGCACTCTGCACTCTCTGCCTGGACTGCTACTCTACCTGCTGAACATCCAACCAACCATACCACTGTAACATCCTTACCACATTCTCCCCCTTTCACATCAATGTCAAAGAAGAAACACGCTCCCCCTAAGTTGTTGTAGTACGTCTCAAAGGTATCACATACTCCCCCTGACAAGGTGAACATATTATACAAAATAAGATATAACCCCCAACTTCTGACGAAGATATCCAAAAGGTGTTGCTGCTAACGGTTTAGTAAAGATGTCAGCTATCTGTTTTGTGGAAGGAATATAATTCACTTGAACAATTCTATTTGTAACCTGTTCTTTGAGAAAATGGTATTTTATTGGTATATGCTTGGACTTTGAATGAAATACAAGATTCTTGGAGAGACTTATGGCACTAGTGTTATCACAGTGAAGTGGAATCGGATTAGTATAAGTTACCTTCAAATTTTCAAAAGTTTTTATCATCCATAAAATTTGTGTGTGACAAGTAGCAACAACAATGTACTCTGCCTCTGTAGTTGATAAGGAAATAGATCCCTGCTTCTTACTAAGCCATGCTACTAACGAGTCACCCAGGAAGAATGCACCTCCATCAGTGCTCTTTCTCTCATCCACACAGTTTTCCCAATATTCATTTGAATAAGAGGTTAACTGAAAATTATGATTTATGGGATACCATAGACCATAATTCAATGTGCCCTTCAAGTATTTGAATATCCTTTTTATAGCTACCAAACGATTTTGTTTAGGAGCAGACTGATAATGACCTACCATTCCAACAGCTTACATTATATTAGGACGTGATGTTGTGATGTACAAAAGACTTCCTATCATTGAGAGATATGTCCTTTGATCAACATCAGGTGAAATATCATCTTTACTGAGCTTGCAACCAACCACCATAGGTGTACTAACATGAGAAGAATCCTCCATCTGAAATTTTTTCAACATCTCTTTCAAATATTTTTCTTGAGAGATAAATATTCATGTAGAACTCTGATTTACTTGTAAACCAAGAAAGTATGACAGTTCTCCTATCATGGACATCTCAAACTTTGTTTTCATAGAGTTAGAAAACCAGTGGACAGAGGTTGCAGTCGAAGAAACTCTTGGTCCCCTTCAAAAAATTGACGTTCTAAGAAAACTTGATCTTCTTGTTGCTTCATGTGATTCTAAGCCATGACCAAATTATCTTTTAGGGTACAGAGAATAACCTCTTGAAATGTAAGAGTTTTTCAACCTCCTAGACCTTTGAGACATCGGGAATGTATGAGAGAAATGAAGGTGGATTTTTTCCTTATACTGCTTCAAAAGAAGTCATTCTAGTAGTTGTATGGTAAGAAGTGTTGTACCACCATTCATCTAGGGGTAACCATTGAGCCAACTGATTTTCCCTCTTAGATGCTAAATACCTCAAATATGTTTCCAAACACTTGTTTACAACTTCAGTTTAACCATTAGTCTGGGAATGATAGGATGTGCTGTGATGCAATTGGTTGCCATGTATCTTGGACAATTCTTTCCAAAAATTGTTGGTGAAAGTGGGATCTCATCCAGAGACAATGGTATGAGGCATGCCATGAAGCTTGAAGATATGCTCCATGAAAAGTTGAGCCACTGTGGATGCAGTGAATGGGTGTTAAAGATAAAATTAATCAGCATATTTGGAAATACGATCAACGACCACCATGATGATGGATTTATTGTCTGATTTAGGTAATCCAACAATGAAATCTATAGAAATAACCTTCCAAATAGTGGTTGGAATTGGAGGTGGTTGTAGTGTTCCCAAGGCTTTGAATGTTTCTCCCTTGTTTTATTGACGAACATCACAATCTTCCACAAAGGTGCATACGTCCTGCTTCATACCATCCCAGAAAAAAGAACATTTTACCTTGTCATAGGTTGTGGTAAACCCAGAATGCCCAATTGTGGGTGTAGCATGAAGCTCAGAAAGCACCGTGGATTTAAGTTACGACTATTTTCTTAAATACATACGACCTTTGTAGAGAATCTCTTCATTGTTCCAAGAGTACTTTGGAGAAATTGAAGAATTATCTTGAAATTGTTGGATCATACATGACAGTTTCGGATCTTGCAGCCATTCCTGGTGAACATCTTGGAGCCAATATGGTACAATGAAAGATAGAGAAAAGAGGGACCCTTCATCTTATTATTTCCTTGAAAGTGAGTCTACAACCACACTACCTTTTCATTTCTTGTAAATGATATCATAGTCATATCCAAATAGATTGTTCACCCATTTTGTTGCTCCAGGGATGAAATTTGTCGCTCCAGAAAATACTTGAGGCTATGATGATATGTCTTAATTTGGAAGAGTTTCCCCAATAGATAAGGGTGCCAAAGATACACAACTTGCAGAATGACCATCATTTCATTTTCATAGATTGATTGGTGCAAATGGAGCTCCAATAGTTGTTTTCTAGTGAAGGCCAAAGGCTGACCATTTGGCATAAGGACAACATAAATTCCTTTCCCCGAAGAATCACATTCCAGGACAAATGTATTTTTGAATTTAGGAAGGGATAGGAAAGGAGTAGTGCACAGAGCCTCTTTCAAGGCTTGGAAGGAGTGATAAACTGTTGGATTCCAAATGAAAGTTTTATTTTTAAGGAGAGCAGTGAGAGGCACCACAATTTTTCCATAATTATTAACAAACTTGTGATAATATCATGTTAAACCGAGAAACCCACGCAAGTTCTTGAGATTCTTGGGATAAGACCAATCCTTCATAGCTTCAATTTTCTTAAGATCCACCCTGACACCATCCTTTCCAACAATATGAACCAAGTACTCCACTTCCAAGGCTCCAAAAGGACATTTAGATTGTTTGAAGAAAAGTTGGTGATGAGAGAGTAGATGAAGAACTTGATCCACATGGGCAATACAGGTTGTCCATGTTTTAATATAGATGAGACAATCATCAAACAAAACTAAGACAAAATGATAGAGAAAAGGACAAAAGACATGATTTATGAGGCTCTGGAAAGTGGAGGGAGCATTACACAAGCAAAAGGGCATGAGAAAGAACTCATAGTGGCCCTCATGAGTTCTAAAAGTAGTCTTAGGAATGTCTATCTCTTTCATACGTATCTAGTGGTATGCATAATGGAGATCAAGTTTAGTAAATAATTGGGCATCGCTTAATTCATCCAAGAGATCATAAATGACAGGGATGGGAATTTTTTCTTTGATGGTGAGTTTTTTGAGGGCACAAAATCTAGGACAAATGCACCAATATATTTCTTTCTTAAGTACCATGACCATAGGAGAGGAGTAGGGGATGGTACTAGGACGGATAACACATGCGGCGAGCAATTCTTGAACAATTTTCTCAATTTCATTTTTCTGTGCAAAGGGATGATGATAAGGGTGAACATTGGGAGGAAGGATACCAGGTACTAGGGGAATAGAATGATCATGAACACCATAGGAAGGGGGAAGTCCCTAGAGAGTGGAAACAATATCTTGATGTTTGGAGATGATGGATTGGAGGTCAGGATGCACAAAGGGTGTCTCCGTGGAGTGAATGGAATGGAGTTGTGCAATAATTCCGTCATGATATTTATTGAGGAGTTTTTCCATGCAATGGGAACTGATGACTTCAAGGGAGATGGCAGTGATGCCTTGGAACTTATATTGTTATCCCTTCTAGATGAATTGCATGGTTAATTCCTTAAAATCTATGAGGATGGGACTAAGAGTCCTTAACCATTCTGCACCAAGCACAATGTCACAACCACCCATGTCAATAGAAAACATATGAGATTTCATGTGGCATTGATCAATTTGGAGACACACAATTTCACAACACCCCCCACATTTCATGAAACCTCTATTGGCAATCATGATTTGAAAGTTGTTGACTGCACAAATATAACAATTAGTTTCTTGGGCAATGAAACGATGAATAAAATTATGGGTGCTGCCACTGTCAATGAGGATGATGACCTTCTGATGCTTAATGTAACCAAATAGCTTAAGGGTTTGGGGAGCAAAGAAGCCAATGAGAGAATTCAGTGAAATTTCTGGTTCAACTTCTGGGGGGTCCAAGGGTGGATTAATATTAGTTGGCTATGGAAAATCGACCACAAGGGGGGCCTCGACCGCTTCTTCCGAAACATCCTCAGAGTTAGCCATACTTTTTTTTTGTTCCTTACACTTGTGGCCCAAAACTTATTTGTAATCAAAATTATAACAAAATCCCTTGAGCTGGCATTCATCCATTTCTTCCTGGGTCAATTTCTTGATTTCCTGGCTTACTCTTGATTTCTTCTATGTCTACAAGGACTTCATCATCTCTTATGGGGTATACTTGGTGTTGAATACCAAGTCTAAATATGAAAGGCCGAGTCATACTTCAAACGAGTTCTGCTTCCCGTCAAGGTGGATTCATTATCCTTTGAACAAGTCTACTATGAGTTCTTGTTCTAATGTTTAGTCATATTTGGAGCCTTCTTCTCCTTACAATCAATCTCCATATGAGATACTCTGGATCTCAAAAATAGCTTCTTCTTCATCTTCTTTGGTACATGGATGTATATGGTCATGTACATGGTTTTGGGTAGTCTGCTTCATGTCTCATATAATTTGTTGTCTTCTGTAACCTTCACTATAGCTTCCTTAGGGTTATCACCTATGATCTGAAACAAGGTCAACAAAACAACAAGCAAGAATAATAGTCTTTTGATAATAGTAATAAAATAATATCACGAATAATCATCACAATATCTCCTTTAGAGATATCACTTGTGGCCTGCCTGAAAAGGTAAGAAATGCAATACAAAATGAGATCAACACTCTTCTAGTGTTGTGATCAAACATTCCTCCATGGTAACCTGGAACCAACACAAGAAGTTTCTCCTAAAGGAGATGTTAGTTGTATCTGGTAAATGATTACATTAAGAATTTATCTCAATATCCTCACATGCTACCAAGTATAATACTTTTCAAAGACTGCTACCTCTACTATAGTGTTTACTTGTAAAGGGGTAGTTATCAACTTGTCATGTGAAACTTTGAATCTTATCAACTTAATCAATCAAAAATGGAACCTGGAGTTTTTTCCTCAAGAATGAGTGTGTTTCTTTTCTTTCAAGTATCCTTCACTCAATATGACAAGTGATTTCTTCAACCCGTCCTCTGTACTAAGATAATATGTTATCTTGATAGAAATATAAGTTAGAGAATAAGCTCTATAAACTCAACTTTAATCAGCCTTGATAATTTTGACCAATGGTTAGTATGATTTCAACATACCACCTATATGTTCATAAGGTCAAAATAATGTCATAACAAATAGATGCATATCAAGATAATCAAACTTGGGGTGCATTAGTCTTCTAAGTATGTTAGATATGAGATCGTTCTGGATCTATGATATGAAATCCTTTCTCCTGCAAGTACCCCTTAGAATAATATAGTTGAAACATATGTAAGTACATACCTCTGATAGTATCAACGGGTGGTGGTACCATTCGATAGCAATGGTGATAGGTAACAAACCTTCAAAACTTTAGAGGTGTTTCAACTTTAAGTTTGGCCAACACTTTTCAAAATCTTTCACTGCAACTGAAACTGCAGTTGTAACTGCAACTTATACTAGAATTGGTACTTAACTATAACTTAGGGTTTTATGAGAAAACCCTAATTTTTCAAACTTCAAATTTTGAAATTATGATACAGGGGCTAGATGCATTGAGATGAGGTGAGGAAGATTGTGCAGTCATATTTATGAAAACCCAAATTTTACCCCTTGAAACTGAGCTTGCAGAAATCTGGACTGGTACTTTTGGTACTAGTTCTAGTTTCCTGGTTTTCTGGTACTTCTGGTTTTCTGGTACCAGTAAAAAACTAGGGTTTGACTTTTCGGAGGCTCTATCCAATGAAAAGGTGCACTCAAGTTGCAAAAATATTCACTAAGGTAGGGCACACTTTTCTAGATGGTTTTTAGGAAAAAATTCCTCTCCAACAAAAAGCCCTAATTTTCTTGTATGGCAACAATGCCATTTTTCTTTATCCAATGAAAGATGCTCTCTTCAGCTTAGCTCTGATACCATGTTAATTTTTGAGCTATTATTATTTTTCTTTTCAACTTACTAGATAAAAATAGCATAGGTAGGATCACTGAGAGAAACACAATCACAAGATACACAACATTTATCCTGGGAAACCCTCATGGGGGAGAAAAACCAGCAAAAACTTCCTTAATATAGATAACCAATACAATTCCAAGACAAGAAACCAAAACACTAGAGAATATCCAACACTGAGCAATGTTCCTCTCTCTTCCTTCTTCTCCCAACTGCAACTCTCCAAACTTGCACACTTGATGAGTGAATGAGTGATTGTGATAATGAGGTGTTGGCTTCCTTTATTTATACTGGCTGGCAGGTGTTGGAAAGGTGTCTCTTCATTGGGCAGGGACGACTTGTCTTCTTAGTGGTTAAAATCACTTTAATTATGCCTAGGGACCGACTTCTTAATTTTCATAATACAATTAGGGTGTGACCAATCTACAAAACAGGATTTGATCAATTACAATGCCCGACATTATCAATCCATAAAAGGGGATTGATATAATGAATAATGAATCAATAATAACTAGAATACTCTTTGCAGTTACAATATTTCAATAAACCTATGGGGCATCCTTTTTGTCAGGTTATTCAGTTGACCCCTCGTCTTCTCAAGAGATCAAGACCGTCACTAGTATTAACTTCCTCAACCACCAATATTTTTCCTTCATAAAAATTCATGGGGTTTCTTGCATATTCAAGTACATAAGTAGGTGGTGTATTCAATTTTCAGGTGCAGGCTGAAGTGTTGAGAGAGATTTATTTTTTCCTCATTGAAGCTTCTCCATTCCACCTCACTGATCCACCTCACCATGCCACATCATCAATTCCCACTCATGATATCATGGATAGTAATTTCAAGGATATTCCCTCTTATTCATATGTCTAGTATTTTTCATTAATCACAACATAATTACAAGCTTCATAATCACATTATATGAAGTCTTTGCATAATTACAATCATGGGGAAAAGAGGGTATTACAAGATAGTTGAACTTGGTTGACAATTATCCAATGGAAATGAAAATAAAATTTCATAGTTGAAAAAATATTAAATACAAGTGGATATGTGGGCATGAGATGACATATGGAGGATTCTTAAGTTGTTAGAAGATATTGCAACATTTAGTAGATGGTTTCAACAGTAAATGTGAATTTTTGGATGAGATGAAGCTAGAGAATGTTGAGTGCATTCCAAATATATAATTGGGTAGAAATGAAAACATAACATAATATCTTATAGTTATTTCTAGATGGGAATAATAATGAAGTCATATGAAGTGTAAATAGTGTTTATTCTCGATATTGGTTACATATGAGAATGGAATTTGAAAGAAGTCTATATGAACTAGAATGACATAAATTGCAACATTATAGTGTTGGGAATTTTTAGTAAGCCAAGGTAAACTTGGAGAAATATTGGCCAAGGAAATGGAGAAACTACTAATGTTGTAATACCAATATCAGTTGAAAATGAAGAATGGCCAAGTTGATTTTGGCTATAATTTCTCAAGAAAATGGAGCAACAATTCATAAAGACAAACATAATGCAAAGGAAACCCAAAACAAAAGAAATGATTAATGCCATAATTAGATGGGATTCGAGGGCAGCCCAAGACAACAAAGGAAGTTGTAAAATGATAAAAACAAAAGATGTATGATGCTAAGGTAATTACTATAGTAGAAAATGGTGAACGTGGCCAACAAGGTAGACATGATAAAAAGGGATGTTTTCTCACCTTAAACTCTATTTTTTTTAGAGTAGAGAAATATGTTTATAAAAGTATCACGTATAAATGTATATACATGTAGTGAATTTATACTTGGTGATAAAATCACAACTAATTATCTATTGCATGATAGGTAGAAAGGCCATGAAATGAATCAACTATGATTTGGAGTTCCATTATATGTGGATGAATTGAAAGGGAGAATTCTTTAGCTCTTCTCCTATTGTTATGTTTATAGTTCTATGGGTTCTGTGTGTAGGTAATCAAGGCACAAGAATGCTAAAAATACAAAAGAATAAAATATATAACATGCGTAGGTGATAATGAGAATATTGATAAATCATACATGGTGCATATAGATATGATTGAGCATATATATCATATTTCATATTGACTAACAATAGTATGTTGCTTCCATGAGTATGGAATGATAGCTAAATATGGTTACAATGGTTGTTTAACCAAAAGTAGTTGAGATCATGGATAAATATGCTGATGATACTATTGGCTACTACAATAAACACCATGATGAAAAAGTAAGGACAAGAGGATGCTTGTCAATATGTCAGTAAAGGGTTTATGTGAGTTCCAATGAGGCATCGATTGATTAAGTAATATTAGAGATGTTGATGACAACCATGCATGTATGGATTTAATATGCTTATATTGCATCTATGTTGAAGATAATTTAGAAAAAAATTCCTTCAATCATGATTTTATATCATAAATTGATATGTTCTATTGTCTAAATACATTTGTGTGAATAATACCCAATGGGGTATGGTAAAGGCTACAAATCTTAGAAATATAAATATTTTAAAATATGTATTATCCAATAATATGAAATAGAATGTCATGTCATGTCATGTTGTGTTGGTTATAAGGTAATAACCAAGGCAAGTCAAGACTTATGATCCTATTATCCATGTGTAAGGCCATAGTGTTGCTATATTTGGGAAGGTTATAACACTGGACAAGTATCCAATAGTCTCATTGCTTATATCCATGTCTTTGATTGTAACTTTCTTTCCAACATTAAAGAGCATCAATAGGGTGTAATCCTAGTGTTTTGTTTGTGCTAAATAAGGTGTCTTTATGGTTGAGAAAGTATTGGGAATGTCGTTGGATGATATGTCAAGGAATTGGATAAACCTTATATCTCATCATGGTGGAATGCATGACATGAGAATGTGGTATTCTCGGTAATGAAAGGTTACACAATAGAAAATAAAAATTAATTAATTAATTAATTAATACAACAACAACAACTACTACAACAAAAATAATAATGATAATAAACATAGAGAGAGGGGGAGTGAGGTACTCTGCAAACTAAACAAACAAAACTGTACTACAACTACTACTAATAAAATATAGTTGCAATGTAAAAATGGTGGTTATGCATACATGTATGTCGACACATATGTTTGATTTCATTATGTGAATGCATGCTTGTGCTATATTTTACTATATTTAATATGTGAACATGTGAAAGTGATTGAATTATTATCATGTCGTAATTCTCAGATCATTTCATGGGTTGTTGTCAATATGGCAGTGAAAGAATTGTATGCATAAATAGTCATGTTTTGTTTCACTACATGAAAGATATTCTAGGAGAAAATATTTACAAAAATAGATGTCTTGGATACGGTAATGAAAGTAAGACATAATGAAGACACATATTGTTTCCTACACAATTGAAAGCTAACTTCCTATATTATTGGAATCTGATTACTATATTAATTTATTCCAAAGTCAATTAATAGATAAAGAGATAAATCATAATACTTGTTGCTTATGACACAGGTGGATGGTGAATCTACCTAGTATGGGAAAATTATGATATTTGTATTCTAGAAATCACAGGGATAAATCTATTGCGATGACACTGGAAGATCACCATAAGTTATTGATTCAGTAGAGGTTGTTAGTGGATGCATTGAAAAACAAATTGTATAATTTGGTGCTCTTCTTGGATGTGAAAGCCTTGGTAAATGATGGATTTCCCAAGGGATGATTTATCAAAGATGGGGATTCCTAAGCTTGGAAGGGAAAGTGGTTGCAAGGAAGAGGAAAAATGAATGAATATGTTGTAAGAGATTCATGTGGCATGTTCATTGGGATCAAGGAGGGTGTGTCAAAAAAGACAGTGAGATGAATTCTGACCCATGACATCCATGTGGATTAGATATATTTTCATATAGATAAGTATTGGTATGATTGCATAGTTTATCTTATGTTATGCATACATTTTCTTTAGATATGAATTTGAAAAATTCCTATGGATAAGATAATTGTTGCCAAAAAAATGGTTATAACATGCATGCTCTCATAAATGATTGTTATAGATGGCACTGAAGAATGAAGACATGGTTTTATTATTGGAAAGAGGAACATCGCAGATGGTTTTATTCTAAGGCAAATAGGAATGTAATACACCCTATTATAATTGGACATTATGTGTAAATATGTGGTAATTTTGGTAAGTGAATTACCATTTCATTATATTGGAATTAATATAGAATAATGATATAATAAAAGGTGCAATGAACTAATGAGTGGGGAAGTAGGGGTGAGTCCAATAAATAATAATTTATTGCTACTTCAAAGTGCCATTTCTCCAAGTATTCCTATCCTTTTGTATTATGTGGCTTATACTTTATTTTCCCAATATTCATGGGAGGGTACATGGTCTCCATGCAAGCTTAATGTTCATGCAAAATTTTGGAAAGGGATTCTAACAACCTTCAATACAAATCATTAATTCATCTATCATTTATCTGCTAGTGTTGAGAGATTTTATTCTACCAAAAGGGTATGATTCCATAGTTTTCATCCATGAAACCATGTGAAAACCACAACTAATCTCATGGGTAATTGCTAAGGAAAAAGAGGAAAATAATGTACATATAATATTCCCTAGTTCATAGAAATAGATATTCCTTAGCGAGCCTATACTAGAGCACTATAGGGGAATGTGATAGTTTGAGGTATTTTTTTATGAGAGAAGGGGATCCCATTCCTTGTGTTGTGAAAGGTTGAGGAGGAGAGGTCGATTAGTGGGATTGTTGTAGTAAGAATGATTTGAAATGTTGTCATGTGGTTGTGATATTTATAAAGTGGGTTGGATGAGAAGAACCATAGTCATATCCAATAAATCCATCCTTGTTGTTTCATTTCCCATCATAGGGGTGGAAACTACATGATCTAGTGCCTATGTCCAAGAGGAAAAATTCCCCCATGGAGATATTTCCCCAAGTGAAATCCTCTAACAAATAATTGATTTGGTATTTATTATTTATATGATGATGATTAATGATTAAGGGTAGTGCTATTTTTGATAAATATGTGTTTACTTGGGAATAATGTAAGTTTGGAATCTAGCATTGTTTCAAGAGAGCATTCTAGATTGTTTGGGAGAGAAAAAAAAATGCATATTTCAAGTATGTTATGACCATCACTTTTAAACAAGAATGCATAATTTTCCCTTGTTTTGTAAATTAATGTCCATCTATGTTAAATGGATATAATCAAAATTGTGGGTATCAAAGAAGATACCTGAATCATAGAAGGAATGCAATTTTTTTATGGGAAAAACTTGATACCTATGCTTCTATGATTTCCTATATACCAATTGTTACTATTCCACATGAAATTAGAAAATATAGTTTATATAATAAAATGGATGAATGTGTACATGGGTAATGAATGAATTTTTTATAGGCAATGTTGTTTTGACTACTAAATTATGTTTTCCTTTAAATTCTATATCATAATGTTGATTCCAGCCTAATTGGGAAAATAAAGATGTTACACTTTGTCTTGTGAGTAATTGGAATTATTCAAGAGTACCTCATCAATTCAATAAAATTACAAAGGATATTGGGTATGTTACAGTATTAAGACCCCTACCATGGTCAAAGGAGGAAAATAAGGGCCTAGGCCCTAAAAAGATATTCTTGATCTTGATGGCCATGAACAATGGCTCAAATCACCACATGGATTCTCTGTAATGTATATCTATATTTTGGGTGGGATATGGACACCATTTTGAGGTTTCAAGAACTATTATTGAGGCCTCCAAGTTGGACCTTAGTACAATTATGAGGTTTTGTGCACCGTATAATGCAATTGGGACCTTAAACATGGTTAGGGAAAGAAAATAAGGTGCTAAGGTCCTATTTGAATCTTGTTGGGACAAAGATTCATGTAGTAGTCTTTGAATAACCACACAAGACCTATGTATGGAATCTTTGGCCTAAGTGGGAGATCTCTGGCACCGTTAGTTTGTTTTGTTGATAAAAATGGGTCTTGGGGCCTATACCATGGGCAAAAGAGGAAAATAAGGGCCTTATGCTCAAAATTAAGAATCTAAAGTTCAATTACCATGAACAAGGGCTTGAATAATCACACAAATCCTATTTAAGGAATCGGTGGCCTCTAGGTGGGATGTGGGTTCTATTAGAATTTTTTTTGTAATACATATGGGAGTCAAGACCTGTACTATGATTAAGGGAGGAAAAAAGGGTATCAATCCCTAAATGAAGCTTTGCATGCCCATTATACACGAATATAGCATATAATTGTGAATATGGCCACAATTAGTTTTTTTTTCAAAATAAGAATGGGTCCCATGACCCCTACCATGCATGGGGTAGAAACACAAGGACTTTAGTCCCTAAAAAAATATTCTCAATATTGATGGCCATGACCAATGCCTTGAACCACCACATAGATCCTTTTTAATGTATCCTTGACATTTATGTGGGATATGGGTGCCATTCTCAAGATTTGCACACCACATTTGGGTCTTGAGGCCTTCAGGTTGGTACACAGTTCCATTAGGAGGTTTTGCACACCACATAATGCACTTAAGGCCTTAGACATAGTTAGGGAAGGAAAATAAGCTGCTAAGTCCCTATTTGAATCTTCTCATGACTAATCTTCATTTAATAGTCCTCACACAACCACAAAAGACCTCTATAAGGGATATTTTCCTTATGTGGAGGATATTTGGTTCCATTAGCATGTTTTGCAAAATAAAATGGGTCTTAGGGCCTGTACCATGGCCATGGGAGGAAAATAAGGGAATTAGTCACAAAACAAAGCTCAATATCAAGAGTCACGAACAAGGGCTCAAATAACCATATAAAACCTCTCTAAGGGATTTGCAGCCTCTAGGTGGGATATATATGTCATTATGATTTTTTTTACAACACATATGGGAGTTTCGATCTATACCATGATCATGGGAGGAAAAAAAGGGCCTCAATACCTAAAATAATCTATCTCATGCTCAATGGCCATGAAAAATGCCTTTGATTGGGAATATGGACACCATTTAGTATGTTTTGTACAATAAGAATGGGTCTTAGGACCCCTACCATGGTAGGTGGAAGATAAAAAGGACTGTAGGCCCTAAAAATATATTCTCAAGCTTTATGTCCATGAATAAGGACCCAAACCACCACATAGATGATTTCTATGATATTCCTTCCCTTTCATTGAGATATGAGAACCACATTTGGGTCTCAAGGCCTTTGGGTTGGACCTTAATACCATTAGGAGTTTTTTCACACCATGTAATTCAATTGGGGTTTTGAGAAACACATTTGGGTCTCAAGGCCTCTAGGTTGGACCTTGGTGCCACTAGGAGGTTTCTTACACCATGTAACTCACTTGGAGTCTTGAGCACCACATTTGTGTCTCAAAGCCTCTAGGTTGGACCTTAGTTCAATTAGAAGGATTTTCACACCATGTAATTCACTTGGGGAATTAAACATGGTTAGAGAAGGAACTGAAGGTGCTAAAGCCCTATTTGAATCTTCTCATGATCATAGTTCATGTAGTAACCCTCGAATAAGCACATAAGCTATATGTATCATGTCTTTGGCCTGTATGGGGGATATTTCATGCCACTAATATTTTTTACATCAGAAAAATGGGTCTTGGGACCTATATCATGGCTAGGGTAGGAAAGCAAGAAAATTAGGCCCAAAACAAAGTTTCTTGATCTCAAGGGACATATGAAAATCTCCAAGAAGGCTCACTTGATTGGGATCCCTTTAGGGGATTAAATATAAGGTGGGGGTAGATCATTAAATAAGTAAAATGTTTCTTAGTGATATCGATATCTAATAATATCAATTTCCTTTAGAATGGAATTTAAATATCTTATCAACGACATTGTGTGGAAAAAGTAGTTACTCATCCTCTCATGGATATGATTGGTTTACTTATCTCTCTTCATCAAGAGAAATTCACTTTCTCTTAGAATTTATTGAGCATTGATACATAATTTGATAGAAGAAAGGAGATGATCATGAAAATATCAGATGGAACTTGATGAGCTGAAATAAAACCTCTTGCAACTTGGTTCTCGCTATTGTTCTTTGATTATTCAATTTGTTTATTTAACTACAATATCACTTGAACAACATAAGCATGATCAATTTCACAATACTTCTTCTAATATATAAGGAAAGTTAGATATCAGAGAGAGAATCATTGAATAATATAACACATTAGTTCTTAGCTATGGGAGTTGATCTTGTTCAACCAAGATGTTAGTGATGTGAGTAAAAGGACACATGTGCACACAATATACTAAGCTAATAATAATTAAAATGGGAACAATGAGTTTTTCAAGGGCTCAAGACCTTCCTCTATTAATTTTTCAAGGGCTCAAGACCTTCATTATTAAATTTATACTTAGTATTAATTATAGATTTAATGTATTAATATTTTATTAATGTATTTTTTATGTTTTACTTTATTTATTAA
Source organism: Picea mariana (assembly GCA_032191745.1). NCBI lineage: Eukaryota > Viridiplantae > Streptophyta > Pinopsida > Pinales > Pinaceae > Picea > Picea mariana. The sequence continues at coordinate 43,100 of JASDQU010501211.1, read as the reverse complement.
TGTATTAATACTTTAGTGCAATAATGTAATATCTTAATGTTTTATATAAATATGTAACAATGTATTATTGATATTAATGTAATAATAGTAATCTATTAGTAACAATCATTATTAAATTTAGACTTTTGTATTTATTAATAATAAATGAAATAAAGTACACACTTGTTGTATTAATATTTTTTTAATGTATTTTTAATGCTTTACTCTATTATGATTTTATTAATGTATGTATATTTTATTATTGTATCATTACTTTAATGTAATAATATAATACTCTAATATTTTAATGTTTTGTGTTTATGTATATTTTAATGTATTTATGTATTTTTGATATTTTAATGTACGCATTTATGCATTTACATATTTATTAATGTATTTACGTAATAAAATATTATTAATGTAAGGGCCTAATGGTTAAGAACATGTGTTTCCTCCAAAGAGATCACAAGTTCAAATCTAGAGTGGGGTAGGGTATGTATACCTCCATAGACTTTAGAAGTCAAATCATTGTGTGGAGGGGGTCCCTTGTCCAACAAACAAAGGAGTCTGATACACCAATTAGATTATTATTATTATTATTATTATTATTATATTAAGGTAACAATGTGTTATTATAATGCATATTAATACTTTAGTAATGTATTAATACATTAATGTCACAATGTGTATAGTAACGTCGCAATGTGTCAAACATAAATATACTTCACAATGTGTACCACTCGATACCTGCAATGAAATGGACAGAAAAAAGACAAAGAAATCCTACTCTACTCTGCAATATTAGACTAATCAAATTCATCTATCAATATTGATAATCATATGCAAAAATACACAATCTTGAATGGAATATGACAAGTAATATTGATGAGAACTTTACAGAAATACTTACAATCATGGATGGTGTTGCAACAACTTCTGTTGGAACCTCAAAGACCCTGGGGTACTTGTCCAAGATTAGTTGCATGATAGGAAGGAATTCAAGAGAGGCTAGATTGGTGGCCTGTATGGCATTAAATTGAGAAATCACACCATTGTGATTTTTATTCAACAATTTTTCCATCCTGTCAGAGTTGATCATTTCAGGGGAGCCCCCTTGGAGGCCTCAAGGGTATAGGGGTGAGCCTCTTTTGTGAAGCTCATATATAAATCTTGGTAGTCCATTGTAATCGGTCCCAGGGTGTGAAGCCATTCCACACCTAATACAATATCAAAACCACCCATGGAAATAAAGAACATGTGAGTTTTCAGATGATAATCACCCATTTGGAGTTTGACATTCTCACAATGACCCCCCCACTTCATCGTACCACCATTAGCTATGAGGATTTGAAAATTAGAAACTGGGAGGATAAATAAATGGACCTCCTTAGCGAGCCTACGATGAATAAACTTATGGGTGCTACCACAATCAATCAACATCGTGGCTAACCCATTTTTGATGTAACCCTTGATATTCAATGTCTGTGGGGCCGAAATAAATGAGGGAATGAAGAGATGTGATAGGTTCCACATGGGTTGCAACTTAATATTCGAGGTGGAAACTTGGTTGGGCGTCCTCTTGGTCAGGAGCCTCATCTGATGGGATGTTTTCAGAGGAAGTGGAAGCTCATGCATCAATTTGGAAGAACGTTTGTTCACAAAATTTATGGCCTGATGAATAATTGTCATCACAATAATAATAAAGTCCTTGCTTGCGACATTCTGCCATTTCTACTGGAGATACCTTTTGGAATTTTAATGTTTGTGTTGGAGCTGAGCTATCCCCTGGGCGAGGACGATTGAAAATTTTAGTGTGTAGGGGTTGGGCCTGAAGAATGGTCTCCGCTTCCCTAGCTAATTGGCACACCTGCAACCAAGTGATCTGATGATGCATGCAAACATGAGCCTTAATGGCGTCCTTTAAGCCACTGATAAAACATTCAATATAGAACTCATTCGATAAACCCTCAGTGTGGATGACCAACTGATCAAATGTTGTGGTGAAGTCAGCCACATATCATGTTTGTTTGAGCTTGGTGAGTCGGCCCAAAAAATGGGATTCCCTATTAAAACGGGCACAAACTACTATGGCGAACATGGTCCAAGTGGGTAAGCCTCAATAACATTTCTTATGCTATTGCCACAGTTTCCATATTTATTGATCCAAGTACAAAACCCCCACATGGATTTTGGTCTCATCATCCCTAATATCACGGAGAGAGAAGTAGTGTTCCATTTGTGAAACCCATCTTGCCGGGTCAGTTCCATCAAATTTATGCATCTAAAATTTGGGCAGATTATTCCAGGAATGTGGAGAACCCCAATGAGACTGGGAAGAATGAGGATGCTCAGAATGGGAGGAGTGAAGATCCTCATAGTGGGCTCATGGTGCTTCCCCTTGATGAGTTGCGTCAATGTGTTGAACATGTCCTCGAGGGACTACTGGAATTCTCAGCAGAGGGTAGTCAAAGTCATGTTTAGTGAGGTGACCCGACTATCCAAGTCTTCCATGGTCTGAGCACGGGTATGAGCAGGGGACATGGGGAAAACTTAGGGAGAACATACAACCTAGGATAAGGAGGTTGGGGGAATAGGGGGCCAATAGAGGGGTGGGAAAGGGGTTGGGCCACATAAAAATAGGGTTACAAATGATAAGTACCACTGCAATTAGGATGAAGGGAGGAACCAATGGGATAGGTCTCAAATAGGGGGGCGAGAAAGGGGTCAGGCCATAGAAAAATAGGGTTACAAATGATAGTTACCAATACGATCATGATTAAGAGAGGAATCTAATGGGATAGGTCTCAAATAAGGGTGCGGGCTGCCCCAAACTTGTCTTTTTTTTACTCCTGCAGAGTTATACTCCGATCTAAATAATACTGTAGTGTTGAAAGACCCAAATTCTTAACAAGAAAAAATGTGTAGTGATTTCACAACCAAAATGTAGGATGTAAAGTTGCACGACAATAGATCTTGTTTGTTTTGTTTTTGTTTTCGTCCCAAGGGTTGGGGTATTTAGGGTTTCTACATACAATGGTTTTCCCTGTGCTATAGCTCTCTGATATATATGCAGGGTCCAATAGTAGTATTTGGCCCAATATCTCAGGGCACCAACTAAGGAGGCTAGACCGTTCTCTTAGCCGTACTACCCGACTACCTAGGTATGAGAGAGTATTTTTCCAAGTGTTGTTCTTGATAGCACAATAGCAGTTAGGTGGCTGATTAGTTTATCTACGATGGGCTTCAAGATATCTAGGTTGATCCATATAGAGGTGTTGTCTAATGTGCTACCACTTGAAGGGGTACCAAAAGGATTATAAGGGTGGCCAACAATGTGGGCTTAAGTACCACTTGTAGGTCATGCGTGTATGCTTCCTCGACTACGGATTTATGCATTCAATGAAAAATCTCTATAGCTTTAAGACATCGAAATACGTCTCTACCCTGAAAAAAATGACCCACAATTTTCTGCCAATGAAAGTGCTCTAATACCACTTGTCTACTTGTAAGGTACCAAATCTATTATAATAGTCAAAACAAAAACATTGCATAACAACGGAACACTACAATAGATGAAACCACAACACCAAAATAATACCTTTATTGATAGGAAACAATGTTCACTTACCTCAACCTCGAGCAGACAACGCTTTATTACAATTATTCTCAAGACAAGCTATCCAATACCTCCTCCTCTTATTTATACCACTTCTATCTTGTAAGGAAACTTTTAAAGGAAGATCCTTCTAGAAGGAGAAGCTTCTATTAAGTCTATTGACTTATTCTCCTTTATTTAATAGACTTTATTAACTAATGTCCACTTTTATTACATAGAAAATGTATCATATTTACTAACTAATGACCCATGAAAATGAAGAATTAGGACATGATACTAACCATTGTTCAAATTAAATCTTTATAATCTATTATGCTTTTCAAAACCAAAAAATAATAAGATAAACCTCCCAAATTTTAGAATAAAAATGGTTACTCTTACAACAAAAAAAAAGATGATAAATCTTGTTAGTTTTGAAAGATCTCAAATAACTTCTTCACCATGAAAAACAGACAAACATCGAGAAAAATTAATAATAAAATAAAATAGGAAAATGTCGCCTCTCTAGATGAAAATAAAGTGAAATACTCAAATTAAAATTAAAAATAAAAAACTAAACTGAACTGGGCAGAATGAAGGCGAAGACTGGCCGCCATGGCCCCTCCCTTGGCAGTGCCCGCAAGCTATCATGGCCACTGCCCACAGACCATGCAAGCATGACCGCTGCCACCCTATGGGAGGACACCCGAACCAGAACTCCTTATTTTGGTAATTTATAGATATAAGAAAAATAAAACCCCGTCTTTCAACCACACAAAACCCTACTTAAAACACACACAAACGCAAAGCTCAAACCCTTGGATTTAAGGGCATGGTTTCATGGCTCAGAGCTACAAAGCATCACAGTAAAGGAAGAAACCTTTTTCGGTTTACAAGTGCATAAATCTCAACCAAAAATTCGAACAAAATTATAATAATTTACGTCGCATTTAACATCAATTTTTGCTATGCAAACAAACTTCACAGAAAACTGATTCAAAATTATAATAGTTTGACGAATTGTGTTACCTTAAGCTATGGCACTGCGCGTATAATTCAGCCGCCATCCAAACGCCTTCTATAATATGTTCTTCCGCAGTCCAAAAATTGATCGAGCTAGACCTAATAAAATTAGTTTATCATTAAAGCTGAAACTTCCCTACCTGGACCAAAGTCACAGGAAGAGAATACCTATGCAGGCTTGGTGGAAAATCGTCTGTACAGAATAATGCCATATAACAAAACAAAATACAGTAGAAAAACTGTCGCAAATCGAAACAGATTTTGAAAATAAGAAAACTCACCAAATCTTCAAAACGCTACAGGAACGGATTCTCAGTCAACATTGAAGAATCCAAAAGCCGCCACACTCAAAATCAGATAAAAATAATGGTGAGATTGCGCCAAGTCAATTAGATTAGGTAAACCAGAAACCCTAAAGAATAAAATTAATGGAACGTTCAGTGTCAACCGGCCATTTGACGCAAAGAGTTAAAATAAAGCTGAATATGATATACAAACCAGTAATCTACCAACACAATTGATAATCATTACAATAAACAACACAGGTAGCATCTAGATCTTGTGCTTCCTGTAAAATCTGAAAGGTTGCCGTGTCTTGCATGGCAACTACCTTCATCTTTGCCTTGCACGTTTGATATTTAACCAAGTTTTTAAAACCCTAGATACGTGTTTAACATCTTAGCTTCGTAAACTTGTAATATATGGTAATCTGTTTAAAAATAATAAAAAAATGGAATTTAAAGTTTAGATTTCATCAAACTTGTAAAACCCTAAATACGTGTTTAAAATAACATTTAGGTTCGTAAACTTGTAGTATATGATAAACCCTTATGCATTCTAAAATTTATAACTTTATAATATTATANNNTATATATATATATATATATATATATATATATATATATATATATATATATTATACAACTAAATTCTATTAAAAAGGCACTTGTTTGTCAATAATTCCTTTTAACTTTGAAGTGGGTTTGTTAGAAGATAGATTTGACAACCTCGATAAAATAATGTGGGAGAATGGATAGTCCCACGCCTTCACACAAACTTAAGGTAGTTTTTATGAGTATATATATATTTATTTAATCTCAAAGTTATTGAGCATTAAGAGGGTGTGAGGTGTGAGTGAAAGTTAATGATGGGATGGGATGGGATGTGATTTGATTTGATATTAATAGTAATTGAAAAATTAAATAAATATGAAATTTTTGTAGATATATGTAGAAAATTTTGAAA
>JASDQU010501211.1:12647-36829 GCA_032191745.1 Picea mariana | reverse complement strand
ACCACGTAAATCTGTGTCTCTCTTGTATTGTGTGTCTTCTGTGTTTTGTTTCTTTATTTGTTTTATTTTATTGCTCCATGGTCTTGTTTTTCTAACAATACCTTTATTGATAGGAAACAATGATTCTCAAGACAAGCTATCCAATACCTCCTACTCTTATTTATACTACTTCTATCTTCTAAGGAAACTTATAGAGGAATATCTTTCTAGAAGCGAAAGCTTGTATTAGGTCTGTTGACTTATTTTCCTTTATTTAATAGGACTTATTAACTAATGTCAACCTTTATTACATAGAGAATATATCATATTAACTAATGACCGACAAAGAGGGTTTAGGATCAGATCCTAACATGCCCTCCCCCTTCAAAAGAGGCCTTGTCTGCAAGGTTGAAGATGTGGAAACTGCTGGAGTATGGCCAACGGTTCCCAAGTCACATCCTCTCGTGATGTGTCCTTCCACTTGATCAACACTTCCTTGATATTTCTACCACACAACTGACGTTCACATGCACTGAGGAAAGCTTCTTGTTGGAGCCAAAGGGAGCCTTCTTCATATAATTCAGGAAGGATGGTTTGGACCCTACAATTTTGTCCCACCACATTCTTTAAAAAAGAAACATGTAACATCAGATGGATTTTGGAAGTAGCTAGAAGGGCCAAGTTGTAGGCCACTAAACCAATACGCTCGATGATATGATAAGGCCCGTAAAACTTGGGTGCTAACATATGATGTCCCTGGGCTTTGAGAGATGTTTGTTTGTAAGGTTGGAGTCTGAGAAACACCTGATTACCTTCCTGAAAAATATGTTCTAAATAATGTTGGTTTACTTGTTGCTTCATGTAATTTTTATCCATGTGGAGGTTATCCTTCAGAGCTACAAAGGTGGTTATTCTACCTTGCAACATTTTATCTATAGATTGGACCTTTGATGTTCTTGGAAGATATGTAATGAATGTAGGTGGTCATTGGGCATACACCGCTTCATATGGGGTCATTTTAGTGGCCTTATGATATGAAGTAGTGTACCATCATTTTTCCAATGGAAGCCATTGCAACCAGTGGTGTTGTTTGTCAGAAGAAAAACATCACAAGTAGGTTTCCAAACATTTGTTGACCACTTCCATTTGGACGTCATACTAGGGGTGATAGGTGGTGCTCATGTTTAGTTGGGTGCCCTGCAATTTAAACAACTCTTGCCAAAATGTGCTGGTGAAATTTGCGTCATGATCATACACAATAGAGGTGTGCATGCCTTGCAACTTGAAAATTTGATCAAGGAAAACTTGTGCTACTAGTGCCGATGTGAAAGGTTGGGGTAATGCACAAAAATGAACATAGATGGAGAGGAGATCAACCACCACCATGATGACTGAATTGGGAGGCTCACTATAAAGTACATGGAAAGGTCCATCAACTTAGAAGATGGAATGGGTAGGGGTGGCAGAGCTCCTGGAGACTTGATGGTTTCACCTTTATTTCATTGGCACACCTCACATTCATTGACAAAGAGAAGGATGTACTTCTTCATTCCTTCCTAGAAAACAAATGGTGGGTGTGATCATAGGTCTTTTGGAAACTAGAGTGGCCTGCAATAGCATATGAGTGAAACTCATTTAAGAGCCACGACAAGGCTGAATATGGAAACAGAAAAAGGCAATCCTTATACCTGAGAATATTGTCTTGCCAAGTGTAGCCGAGGGGAGGATTAGGGTCCTCCTAAAGTTGATGAATTACCTGGACATAGTTGGGTGTGTTAGTCACTCTTTCCATACTTCATCAATCCAATATGGAACATGTAAGCATAAGGAAAAGAGGGATCCATCCTCCTCATGTTGTCATGACAAGGAATCCTCCACTATATTGTATTTTCCCTTTTTATATATGATTTCATAATCATAACCCAACATTTTGGTCATCCACTTGTTTTGTTCTAAGGAGGATAACCACTACTCTAAAAAACACTTCAGACTATGTTGATCTACTTTGATATGAAAATGACTTCCCAAAGATATGACCGCCACATGTGCACCGCATGGAGAATGGCCATTATTTCTTTTTCATACATATTTCCCAAATTATGACCACTCAATGCCTAACTAGTAAAGGCCAAAGGTTGACCATATTGTGTGAGAACTTTGATAAGACCATTGTTGGAAGCATCTGATTCTACCACAAAATTTTTGCTAAAGTGAGGAGATGCTAAGACTGGAGTAGTGCACATGGCCTGCTTTAAATTCGTGAAGGCTTGCTCAGCTGCAGGTGTCCAATGAAATGCATTCTTTTTAATAAGGTTGGTCAAGGGCTTAGCAATTTTTCCATAATGGTTTACAAAATTCCTGTAATATCCCATGGGACTGAGAAAACCCAAGAGGTGCTTTAAGGTCGTGGGTCACGACCAATCCTGCATAGCTTGTATCTTTTTTGCGTCCACTGTTACCCCTTCTTGACCCACAATGTGTCTTGGAAATATTCCACTTCATTAGCCCCAAAGAAACATTTGGTCTTTTTGAAAACCAATTAGTTTTCCTATAGCAAGAGAAGGAATTTATCCACATGGAGAAGGTGGGCATCCCAAGTGTGGTTGTAAATGAGGATGTCATCAAAGAAAACCAGGACAAACTTTTGAAGGTAAGGTTTCAATATTTTATTCACGAGACTTTGGAAGGTGGATAGGGCATTTCAAAGGCCAAAAGGCATGACCAATAATTCATAATGTCCTTCATGAGTTCTAAAAGCAGTCTTCAGAATATCTTCCTCCATCCAGATCTAGTGATAGCCTGAGAGAAGGTCTAATTTTGTGAAGAAGCATGCACCCTAGAGTTCATTCAACATATCATCAATGACATGAATGGGGAACTTATCCTTGATGGTCAATTTATTCAGGGCACAAAAATATGGACAGATGCACCAAGCACCTTCTTTCTTTAATACCATCACCATTAGGGACGAATATGGGCTAGTACTTGGGAAAATTACCCCCGCCTCTAGTAATTCCTCTACTATCTTTTCTATTTCATTTTTTTGAGCAAATGGATACCTGTAGGGGCATACATTAGGGGGTTGAATACCCAAAAGGAGAAGGATGCTATGATCATTCTCACCCATGGAGAGAGGTAAGTCTGTTGGAACCTCAAATACCCTCGGGTACTTGTCTAATATTAGTTGTAGCCTAAGATGGACTTCAAGAGAGGCCTGATCGGTGACCTGGATGGCATTAAATTGAGCAATCACACCATTATGGTTTTTCTTCAACAATTTTTCCATCTTGTCAGAGCTGATGATTTCAGGGGAGCCTGCTTGGAGGCCTCATAGGGTATAGGGGTGAGCCTTTTGGGTAAAGATCATATATAAATCTTGGTAGTCCATTGTAATTGGTCCCAGGTTGCGAAGCCATTCCACACCCAATACAAAATCACAACCACCCATGGAAATAATGAACATGTGAGTTTTTAGATGATAATCACACATTTGGAGTTTGACATTATCACAACAACCCCCACGCTTCATCATACCACCATTAACTATGAGGATTTGAAAATTAGAAATTGGGTGGACAAAGCAATGGAGCTCTTTAGCGAGCCTGTAGTGAATAAAATTATGGGTGTTACCACTATCAATCAACACCATGAATGACCTATGTTTGATGTAGCCCTTGATCTTCAATGCATGTGGGGCCGAAATAACTGAGAGGGAATGAAGAGATATGACAGGTTCCACTGGTTCCACATGGGTTACAACTTAATCTTCGAGGTGGAAACTTGGTTTGGCGTCCTCTTGGTTAGGATCCTAATTTGATGGGATGTCTTCAGAGGAAGTGGAAGTTGATGCATCAATTTGGAAGAAATTTTGTTCACAACATTTATGGCCCGACGAATACTTGTCATCACAATAATAACAAAGTCTTTGCTTGCGACATTTCACCATTTCTACTAGAGATACCTTTTGTACTTTCAATGTTTGTGTCGGAGCTAAGATATCCCCTGGGCGAGGATGATTGGGAACTATAGTGCACAGGGGTTGGGCCTGAAGAATGGTCTTCTCTTCCTTGGCTAATTGGCACACCTACAACCAAGTGACTAGATGGTGCATGCAAACATGAGCCTTAATGGAGTCCTTTAAGCCGCTGATAAAACATTCAAGATAGAAATCATTCGATAAACCCTTAGTGCGGATGGCCAACTTTTCAAATGTTGTGATGAAGTCACTCACAGATCTTGTTTGTTTGATCTTGGTGAGTCGGCCCCAAAAATGGGATTCCCTATCAAAACAGGCACAAACCGCTTTGGAGAACATGGTCCAAGTGGGTAAGACTCAATAAAATTTATTATGCTAATGCCACCATTGCCATCTTTATTGATCCAGGTACAAAACCCCCACACAAATTTTTGTCTCAGTATCCATAATATCATGGAGGGAGAAGTAGTGTTCCATTTGTGAAACCCATCCTGCCAGGTCAGATCGATCAAATGTATGCATCTAAAATTTGAGCATCTTATTCCAGGAATGTGGAGGACCCCAATGAGAGTGGGAAGTATGAGGATGCTCAAAATGGGAGGAGTGAAGATCCTCACAATGGGACTCAGGTGCTTCCCCTTGATGATTTGTGTCAATGTGTTGAACATTTCCTTGAGGGACTCTTGCAAGTCTTGGCTGAGGGCAGTCATGGTTGCATTCAGTGAGGTGACTTGACTATCCAAGTCTTCCATGGTCTGAGCAGGGGACATGGGGAAAAATTAGGGGGAGCTTACAACCTAGGATAAGAGGTTGGGGGGATAAGGGGCCAATAGGGGGGGCAGGAAAGGGGTTAGGCCACAAAAAAATAGGGTTAAAAATGATAAGTACCACTGTGATTAGGATGAAGACAAGAATCCAATGGGATAGGTCTCAAATAGGGGGGCGAGAAAGGGGTAAGGCCACACAAAAATAAGGTTAAAAATGATAGGTACCATTGCGATCATGATGAAGAGAGGAATATAATGGGATATGTCTCAAATAAGTGTGCGGGCTGCCCTAGACTTGTTTTTGTTTTACTCATGTGGAGTTATACTCCAATCTGAAGAATACTGCAGTGTTGAAAGGCCCAAATTCTTAACAGGAAAAAATGTGTAGTGATTTCACAACCAAAATGTAGGAGGTAAAGTTGCATGGAAACATATCTTGTTTGTTTTGTTTCTATTTCCATCCCAAGTGTTAGGGTATTCAGGGTTTCTATAGCCAATGGTTTTCCCTGTGCTATAGCTCTCTCATATATATGCGGGGTCCAACAGTAGTACTTGGCCCAATATCTCAGGGCACCAACTAAGGAGGCTAGACTGTTCCCTTAGCCGTACTACCCGACTACCTAGGTACGAGAGAGTATCTTCTTGAGTGTTGTTCTTGGTGGCACAATAGTAGTTAGGTGAACGATTGGTTTATCTACAGAGGGCTTTAGGATATCTAGGTCGATCGGTATACATGTGTTTTTTGATGCGCTATCAATTGAAGGGGTACCAACAGGGTTGCAAGGGTGGCCAACAATGTGCGCCTAAATACCACTTGTAGTTCATGCGTGTATGCTTCCTCAACTGCGGATTTATGCACTGAACGACAAATCTCTATAGCTTTAAGATGTTGGAATATGTCTCTACCTTGAAAAAAAATAACTCACAATTTTCTGCCAAGGAAAGTGCTCTGATACCAAATCTATTATAATAGTCAAAACATAAATATTGCAGAGAATAACAACGGAACAATACAATAGATGAAACCACAACACAAAAATAATACCTTTATTGATAAGAAACAATGTTCATTTGCCTCTTCGAGGAGGCAACTTCGAGCATTGCAGCCCTCTATTACAATTGTTCTCAAGACAAGCTATCCAATACCTCCTACTCTTATTTATACTACTTCTATCTTCTAATGAAACTTCTAGAGGAAGATCCTTCTAGAAGTAGAAGCTTCTATTAAGTCTATTGACTTTTTCTCCTTTATTTAATAGACTTTATTAGAGTTAAACTTTTATTACATAGAAAATATATCATACTAACTAATGATCCATGAAAAAGAGTTAGGAGAGGATCCTAACAATTGCTCAATTTAAAATGATTTTTTCTCCTTTATTTAATAGACTTTATTAGAGTTAAACTTTTATTACATAGAAAATATATCATACTAACTAATGACCCATGAAAAAGAGTTAGGAGAGGATCCTAACAATGGCTCAAATTAAAATAAATAATGATCCATGAAAAAGAGTTAGGAGAGGATCCTAACAATTGCTCAAATTAAAATGATTTTTTCTCCTTTATTTAATAGACTTTATTAGAGTTAAACTTTTATTACATAGAAAATATATCATACTAACTAATGACCCATGAAAAAGAGGAGTTAGGAGAGGATCCTAACAATGGCTCAAATTAAAATAAATATTGAGAAAATTTCTTTATAATCTANAAATTAGAATAAACCTTGTTACTCTTAAAAAAAATAGATAAATCTTGTTAAAGATCTCAAATAACTTCATCAACATGAAAAACAGACAAACATCCAGAAAAATTAATAATAAAAGAAAATAGGAAAATGTCGCCTCTCAAGATGAAAAGAAAGAAGAAAATAAAGTGAAATATTTCAATTAAAAAAAACAAAAAATCTAAACTGGGCAGAATGAAGGCGAAGGCTGGCCGCCATGGCCACTCCCTTGGCAGTGCCCGCCAAGCTATCATGGCCACGGCCCACAGACCATGCAAGCATGACCGCGGCCACCCTATGGGAGGACACCCGAACCAGAACTCCTTATTTTGGTAATTTATAGATATAAGAAAAATAAAACCCCGTCTTTCAACCACACAAACCCCTACTTAAAACACACACAAACGCAAAGCTCAAACCCTTGGATTTAAGGGCATGGTTTCATGGCTCAGAGCTACAAAGCATCACAGTAAAGGAAGAAACCTTTTTCGGTTTACAAGTGCATAAATCTCAACCAAAAATTCGAACAAAATTATAATAATTTACGTCGCATTTAACATCATTAGTTGCTATGCAAACAAACTTCACAGAAAACTGATTCAAAATTATAATAGTTCGACGAATTGTGTTACCTTAAGCTATGGCACTGCGCGTAAAATTCAGCCGCCATCCAAACGCCTTCTATAATATGTTCTTCCACAGTCCAAAAATTGATCGAGCAAGACCTAATAAAATTAGTTTATCATTAAAGCTGAAACTTCCCTACCTGGACCAAAGTCACAGGAAGAGAATATCTATTCAGGCTTGGTGGAAAATCGTCTGTACAGAATAATGCCATATAACAAAACAAAATACAGTAGAAAAACTGTCGCAAATCGAAACAGATTTTTAAAATAAGAAAACTCACCAAATCTTCAAAACGCTACAGGAACGGATTCTCAGTCAACATTGAAGAATCCAGAAGCCGCCACACTCAAAATCAAATAAAAATAATGGTGAAATTGCGCCAAGTCAATTAGATTAGGTAAACCAGAAACCCTAAACGTTCAGTGTCAACCGGCCATTTGACGCAAAGAGTTAAAATAAAGCTGAATATGATATACAAACCAGTAACCTACCAACACAATTGATAATCATTACAATAAACAACACAGGTAGCATCTAGATCTTGTGCTTCCTGTAAAATCTGAAAGGTTGCCGTGTCTTGCATGACAACTACCTTCATCTTTGCCTTGCACGTTTGATATTTAACCAAGTTTTTAAAACCCTAAATACGTGTTTAACATCTTAGCTTCGTAAACTTGTAATATATGGTAATCTGTTTAAAAATAATAAAAAAATGGAATTTAACGTTTAGATTTCATCAAACTTGTAAAACCCTAAATACGTGTGTAAAATAACATTTAGGTTGGTAAACTTGTAATATATGATAAACCCTTATGCATTATAAAATTTATAATATTTTAATGATTCAATTATATATATATATATATATATATATATATATATATATATATATAACTTTATAATATTATAATAATTCAATTATATATATATATAACTAAATTCTATTAAAAAGGCACTTGTTTGTCAATGATTCCATTTAACTTTGAAGTGGGTTTGTTAGAAGATAGATTTGACAACCTCGATAAAATAATGTGGGAGAATGGATAGTCCCACGCCTTCACACAAACTTAAGGTTGTTTTTATGAGTATATATATATTTATTTAATCTCAAAGTTATTTATCATTAAGAGGGTGTGAGTGTAAGTTAATGATGGGATGGGATGTGATTTGATATTAATAGTAATTGAAAAATCAAATAAATATGAAATTTTTCTAGATATATGTAGAAAATTTTGAAAATGGTATAAGAGTATTAAATATAATAATCAAGTCACTTTCTTAAATGATATAAGAATATCAAATATAGATAATCAAAGAAAATAAAATAATCTAAATTTTACAATCTAAAATCAAAGAGTAGAGTACAAGGCACTATTGCATTGTTGAGAATTGAAACCCTTACGAGGAAGAATGCCTTGCATGGGAGTACTTGGAAGGGAAACTCAATACCCCTTGATGTCATACCCTGAGGAGGAAAGACAAATTCCCTCCCTTGAGAAAAGAATATCAATATCTGTATCTCTCCTAACATTCAAGGTTATAGAAAATAAACCCTTGGTAGATGATTGGTTGAAAGATTTGGAAGCATTGATTTATGGTGTGTCTCGCTATCTAGATGATACATCCTCTTGCTGAGATCTAGGGGTATTCAACCATGTATTGATGTCGTGCAAAATGTCTCAGGATCTTAGACAACATCACCATAAGTTTCTTCTTGGTGGAACATAGAATACCTCTTGAGGTCTCATGAATATGATGGATGATATGGTGTTGATGGTTGCCTTCTTCTTAATGCCCTTGTCCACTAGGAGCATCAAAAAGAAAGATGAAATCATCATGGTAGTGTCAATTCAAGGAGGGTGTTGTGCATTATTTGTGCAAAAATAAAACAAAGGTAAATCAACTACACATTCAATATTAGTATACAATCAATGGAAATCAAGAGAGAAAGAAGTAAAAACTTAAGATAGGATTCTCTATGAGATGTATTTTAGTGTAGAGAAAGAGAAGTTTAAATTGAATGAAGAATCATTACAACCATAAGCCTCATTTTTAACACAGATTAGTCGAAAAATTACTATTTTAATGCTTCAAATACAAGTGAAAATTACTCATGACAAAGTTTTTTGACATTTATTTTCGACCTGGTTTTCGACCCATATTTTCAATAGAGATTGAAAATTAGGTCATTGAAATAGATAATGTAGTATAGGTTTAAAGAACTGTTGTAATGTACACAACCACCAAGGTCGGGCCACGCTACTTCAAAACGTACTTCTTGAACCAATTTTGAATTCTCACAACAATTAACTGTTAAAGAAGCATGGAAGAAATGCAATATTCATACATGCAATAATCAATATTCATTCTAGAGTTAAAAATGAATCTTAAACATGCCATGCACAACAATGACTGGCAAGCGAACACATTATAAATACAAATCTTAGAGATAATAAATAATACACAACGTAAATAAATATACAAGCAAAGAAAAC
Organism: Picea mariana; assembly: GCA_032191745.1. Taxonomy (NCBI): domain Eukaryota; kingdom Viridiplantae; phylum Streptophyta; class Pinopsida; order Pinales; family Pinaceae; genus Picea; species Picea mariana. The sequence continues at coordinate 27,256 of JASDQU010501211.1, read as the reverse complement.
CATGACACAGAGAAATTATCTTGAACAAAACCAATAACCAAATGGATGTAGACCAAGGATGTTCCACCCAACCTTAGACATTTTTATTTCAAGTCTCAACAACAAGTCACACCCGATCATGGGCTATGAATCCAAAAGGATGGGTTCTAGAGTGACACTCAACTTGTCAAACGAGTCAATAATCAAGATATCATAGGTTTCTCAACACACACCAATCCAAAGTACACCAAGTCTCTTCTCTCCATCCCGCACCACCTAAAGACAATGAACCCCCTTCACTGCCACACAGTCCCTTAGGATGCCCACTTCTTTCCAGGGATATAGTGCATCTCGTCAAGAATATCCATGCTTGGACTCTCGGGATTCCCAACTGTGAACAAATTTTAGCACATGCCAATGCATCTCAAGCATGCATGCACTAATTCATTGTTGGAATACACCAGTAATTATTACATCCAACAAACAATGGATTGTTTCCTCATCTATTTGTCCCCATGTCCCAACCAAGAACAAGAATGAATGAGCCAAATGATAAAGTGAAAGAGTGAATTAAGAAGAACCCCCAAACAACCCACAAGATGAGTTTATATAATTACATGAAATCGAGAACCACATGGCCTCCCCCCTAAGCAGCTCATGTAACCACCTTTCTCACTTAAAATCAAGATGGGTAAATAAAATATAATAAAAAGACTTAGCTCCTTAAGCCCCCTCTCTCGTGGAATCATTATTATAGCTCAAAATGCCACTATTATGCATTTCTGACTTTGGTTGTTAGGGAGCTAACCTCCCTAACCCCTCACGTAGGTAGAATAATATAATTCCATGTAATAAAAGCCAATATTAGTAAGGCCTAGAAATAAGGAAGAATAAGTCAAATGTAAGAAGACCTAATAGAAGCCTTTACTTCTAGAAGAATATTTCTCTAGATTGTTCTTTTGGATAGATAGATTTAGTATAAATAGAAGTAGAGGGTATGATAAATCTTGTCTTGGATATTATTGTAATAGAGCTCTTCTCTGTTGGAGGTTGCCCCCTCAAAGAGGAAAGTGAACATTGTTATCAGTAATCAAAGTGCTCTTTATGGTGTTATTATGGTATTATTCTGGTATTGTTCCGATTATATCATTGTTTCTCTACCATTTCTAGCTAAACTATTTATGTTTTGTATACTATTTTATATTTGGAATACTACAAGTGGTATCAGAGCACCTTCCTCGACAAAAAAATGTGGGTTAATTTTTTTTTCCAGGGTAGAGACGTATTCTGATGTCTTAAAGCTACAAAGATCTATCATTATGTGTATAAACCCGTAGTCGAGGAGTCATACACGCATGAAATACAAGTGGTACCTAAGCGCACATCTATTGGCCACCCTTGTAACCCCTGTTGGTACCCCTTCTAGTGGTAGCGCATCATACACCACTTGTATACAGATCAACCTAGATATTCTGAAGCTCTCCATAGATAAATCGATCGACCACATGACTGCTATAAAGCCACCAAGATCAACACTCGGGAAGATACTCTCTAGTACCTAGGTAGTCAGTTAGTACGACTAAGGGCACGGTCTAGCCTCCTTAGTTGGTTCCCTGAGATATTGGGCTGAGTACTATTGTTGGACCCCGCACGTATATTAGAGAGCTATAGAATAAGGCAAAACCTTCTCTGTAGAAACCCTGAATATCCTACCCCTGGGGATGGAAACAAAAAAATAGAACAGACAATATCTATTACCGTGCAACTGTGCCTTCTGCATTCTGGTTGCGAAATTACTACACATTTCTTCCTATTAAGCATTTGGGCATTTCGTCACTACAATATTATTCAGGATGGAGTATAAGTCCGCAGGAGTAAAAAAAATGAGTATAGTGGTCTCGTCGACACACTTATTTGGGACCTATCCCACTGGGTTCCTCTCTTCACCCCGATTCCAGTGATACCTATCATTTTTAACACAATTATTTTTGTGGACCCGACTCATCTTCGACACCCTTAGTTGGCTCCTGTCCCTTTGGATCCCCCTTTTTGCCTTCATTGTAGTGCTACCTATCATTTGAAACACTTCTTCTCTGTGGTCCCACCCACCCATCCAGACCCCTTTTGTTTCCCCTATACCATTTTCCTTTTCATTTGTCCAAATGAATACCACATGAGCCCAATAACTCAATGCCTTGTTTGTTGACACCAACCAGAAAAAGGAAGACATCAAGACTATCAGTGCCAACCTTAGCTCGATCAATTCAACTATTGAGATCGTCAAGGAACAATGTTTCTGTTATCCCCTATCCTAGGGATAACTAAGGAGATCATGTCTCTAGGCCCACAGGTCCTAGACATGGAGTTCCTAGAGTTAGATGACTTGAACATGGCCTCGGAGGGCCCCTGTTTTCTTTAGTGCAACCCATTTATCAACAACAACAATATCCATCCCACCAGCCTGGTCCTGAAGTAGTAGTAAGTATTTCTTATGAGGTAATGAGTACGGGTATCGTGGTATGTGTCACTTTGATTATTGAAGCACTTGAATATGTTGCATTGAATTCTCCTTCATTTCATAGTGTTTACTTGGAAATTATGCTCTTTAACTTGTTCATGCCTGGAAGGGTGACATGATTCCCTAGTAAGTTGATCTCCCTTTAGGATGGGTTGCCATTGAGTGGGTCTATGAAAGGTCAATGTCCATTCCCTTCATACTTACCACTTTCCATCCTTACTCCTCTCATTTTCCCCTACCTTTGTTTGGGCATTGGGTTTTCCACACTAGGAAGGATTGTACCTTTCCTTGTGGGAAGAAGGGGCTAAAGGCATAGAGGGTAAAAGTAGTTGGAAAGAGTTAAAATCCAAAGAAGGAACCTTTGAGATGCTTCACCTAGGGATTCCCGAGAAGGCAGTAAAAATCTTTTCATTAAGAAAAGGGGACCTATAAGATAAATAAACACTCAAGGTATTAGTTGGTGGATGGGAGGTCTCATCATGAGATAGACTATTATGACCATGGGCATGTAGCAGTATGACACTACCATCTATCTAGTCACCAAACCAGGTTAGTGGCCCTTAGTGGCATATCCAAGACAAAGGGGGTCTCATCATGAGCCATAATTCTCATCTCCATGAAATGCTTGTGGATAATGCTGTCACCTCTAGTCACCAAGCCAGGATAGTGTCCCTAAAATCTTCCCCTGAAGCATAAAAGACAAAGATCAAAAGAAATAAAGCTAAGAATAAAAGGCAATGAATGGGATAGGAAACAATGACATCTATGACAAGATCTACATTTCCCTGTTATTACTGCATCCCATGCCCAAACACTTTCCCCACACCATCTCACATGCACTTACATGACCTGGAATAGTTCTCACCTGGGAAACACCCCAAGCTGAAGAAGGATTAGCTCAATAGGAAACCCTGAGACCTTCTCCAAACTTGACTTGTTAAATTGCATAATATATTTGAGCATTTGTCTAGGTAAAGGGGGGTTTGATGCACATGTTTGGTTAATTTGATTGTTGGATGTGATTTACATGTTATGATCCATGTGACTTATGAACCCCTGGACACCATACTTGTTATTGTTGTAGGACCTTTCCCGGTGGATAGGTACACATAGGGGAATGATTAGCTCAGACCTTCATGAGGATAAGATCTCCCAAATGGATGATGTAACCCTAGCCAGGGGCAAGGGGACATCAAAGACTTACACCAGGAAGAAAGAATGATGTTGCACCAAAGACACCCCAACAGACCTAGACCCAGAGGGATATTGCCTTTCCACTTGGACGTTGACCTTTGGGAGCCCATGAATTCACCTTTGTGACCCTAGACGTCATCCAGAGTCAGGGTTTGCACCTGGAGGTCAGTTGTGAGCTGATTGGCACATGTGGACATCATCCAGGCCTTTGGAGGCCAAGAATCCTGCTTCTGGAGCCCAACATTTCACCCTAGGGGCTCAACGCCACCCTAGAAGGGCATGACGTCACCCTTGGAAATTATTTCAGGAGTTAATTACTTTTATTTATGTAAAAACTGTATTTTTGATGTAATTTGGCCAGGTCGACCTTTTTATGACCTAAAATTAAGTAAGGGTCATTGATATTGTATAAATAGAGAGAAATTACTCTCATTTTTCATCATCACTCATTACACACTTAGTGTGAACGGAAATTTGTGCCCTCTTTAAGGGCTATTGGCTGAAATAACTAGTGCACAAATTCTTGGAGAGGCTTATTTTGGTGTATCTTGGCTATTTTTCATGGTGGAAGATCTTCAACTAGGGTTTGGCTTGATTATTCTTGGTGAAGTAAGTATAAAATCTGTAATTTGTTTATGTTAATGAATTCTTGTGGTAAATGTTACTTGGTTCATGTCAAAGATTATGAAATTGCTTGCTTAAACCCTAAGAGGGAAACATAAGTTAATTATTTCTCTCTATAGTTCCCACTTGTTTAAATTTTTGAAGTGCACCTTGTTTAGGAAGTAGCTACTAGAGCCCTAGAGTGCTATCTCTCTAGTATTTTTACTCTACTTGCCTATTGCATACATTATTTCAATATTCTAAGGAAGGAAAATTCACTAGGGCCTAAGATCCCTTACTTTCGAGTAAATTTCTCTAGGATTTGGATGCTTGAGGCCTTGGGTAGCCAACAACTCCTCCATCCATCCCTTCTCCTTTGACAAAGTATTATCATTGCTACTTTTCTCCAAGTTTTTCCAGTATTATTATGACTCCATAAACCCTAAAAGGCACTAGTTTACTCATTATAGTGAATGATTGATCAAACAAGCACTCAAAACTTTCTTCTTGAACCTTTAGCTAACCTTTACTAACCTAACCCTAAACTATAATAACTCCTTAACTAACTTGATTTTGTTGCAAATCATTTCTATAGCCATACTAATTCATGCTAAATTTTCGCATGCACCTACATAACTCACACTTAGCTCATCCGTAAATCAATTGTGACAATTGTCGATCAATATACTAGATAAGTGTTGAGTTTGCATGGTGTTTTCTTGCACTTTTGAGTACTAGAATTTGTTGTTGTTACAAAATATTGCTACATCCATCTAACTGCAGAAAATTCTTTGCAAACGTGACATATTATGCTAGCTAGACATTGCCAAATTTTCTTGTGACAACTTATTATCATTCTTCTAGGTTAACACTATTATTTCTTGTACTTTTCAAGTAATTTCAAGGCATAATTATTATGGCTGTTACAAAATACTCATTGTTGTTATAAACTATTACATTTCTACAAGTTTATATCAGCTAGCCCATTTTTGAAGGTTAATGTTCTTAAGAAGCACTAACATCATATTTTTGGACTTGCAATATGCTATATTTTCTTATTGTCATGTTCTGGGAAGGTACACTCCATTTTACCATTTGCTTCATCCCTTAAAGGCCATAAGAACCTTTTGAAATGAGTGACCAATGAGAGGGGGATTCTCTTGCATCCTTGCCTTAGTTATCATCCCTTAAGGTCACCGAGGACGTCTCCCTTGGGGTAATATTTATATACTCCTAAACAGAAATGGGTTTCCTATTAAGGTGACAGTGATAGGTTACCCCATGTTACACCAATATTGCATCCACTTGCCTCAAAATTTGGGCAAGTAAAAATTGTGTGATAACATTTTGGTGCTACTGCCGGGGAACACTTAGTCAATATTCCTCAATGCCACTTTTTCGGTAAGCCTTTTCCTCAAATAATTTATCTTACAAATCTTACTTGGAGACTCCACTGAGGGTGATCCCCTCATCCCTTTGATAATTTCAAGAAGATTATCTGGTGACTCCACTGAGTTCAGGGAGGTATACCAATCCTCCCAGGTCTTACATAAGAAAGCCTCCCTGAGACTCTCCTATAGTAAAATCATTGTTTGGAGGCAATCTTCCCCTAAACACAACGTCTAACACTCAGATTCAGACCCTTAATACAAATCAAGCTAATTACTAGAAAAATGGTTATCCAAGATTTTTAAACTGTTATACATGACGAACATTCCATGATACCTTAGGCAAATGCCCCTTAGGTATGAGAAGTGGTTTCCTAAGTTCATTGGTAATGATGTAGTCAACACTGAGGATCATATGAGCAATTTCTGGGCCTTCTTTCAACTTCATCCTATTAATGATTATGTTGAATATTTAGCAATGAAACTGTTGTCTGCTGCCCTCTATGATGGCGCTAGACGATGGTATAATTGTCTCCCCGATGCTAGTATTACATCCATGGATAAATTAGAAGAAGTGTTCGTCAAATGATGGAGTTTCAAGGAAGACCCTAACATGTTGCTGATAAGGCTCAATAACATCACAAAGGATGAGAATGAATTTTTTAGGGAATTTCATGATAAATTTGAAAGGTTAATACAACAGATCTGAGTGAACCATCACCCTTCAAACAATTTCCTTCTCTTTCTTTACACCAAAGCCTTTACAGAACATATGTGTTTTCTCCTAGGATGATCCAAGAATCCCAAGAGATGGCTAGAAAAATTGAAGATAACCTATCATCATCCAAAGTGGAACCTTTCTCCGCCCCAAGAGTCAAAATAGATGATAAACCCAAAGTAGTCCACAATGATGAGTTTGCTTCAGATATTGGCACTATCTTGGAAAAGCTACAATTGGCTGTAGATGGCATGGTAAGAACCAAATAATTAATGATGAATAGGATTTTCAACTTAGAAAGATCCCAATAAAAATCTCCTAGGCCTCCTTATAAAGGACAATTCTAAAGGGGGACTCAAATTTTGAAATTGAAAAGTGATCAAGAAGTCCCTAATACTTTGGCCCCCACAAACATGGTAGAGGATAATCCTTGGTGCTTGAAATGTAGAGAGTCATATTGGGAGCATGAATTCCCCTTAAACAATGGTGAACATGACCAAGTGAATATTATTGATCATACCGTTGAGGGCCCACTATGTTGCCTTAATATCACACTTGAAGAACATCAAGAAGGAATAAAGGAAGCAGTTATGAAGGATATAATGGAGGTGATAAATAATATTGATCAAGAGTCAAGAGAGAAGTTGAAAAACCAAGAATTCCAAGTGTATACTAGAAAAAAATGAATGAACCAACCTCTTTTTGTTGGACCTACAACTTCACAACCAAAACCTCCACCTATGAACACGCTTCTTCCTAATAATTCTCCTAAAGTTGATAAGATGGACTTAAATTTTGACTTGGAAGGTTCATTGGCCAAACTACACGTGACCATTCCATAGAGGGATGTTATTAAAGTTCCATCTATGAAAGAAAGGTTCATAATTTTTTTCAACGTATCAGATGAGCCAATGGACCCTCCTATCATGTTACAAGAAGATCATTTTAGGGTTCATATTGATGGAAACCCACCCTTCTTCATGAAATTACTAATGAATAACAAATGTCTTAACAACTGTATGGTTGAATAAGGAGCAGGTGATAACATGATGTCTTTGAGAGCCATGGAGAAACTAGGCCTAAAAGCCACACTGCCTTATAAGAATGTGTGCGGTTTTGAATCTAGGTCCATACCCACTCATAGGGTAGTTGAGAATGTTGAAGTACGCCTTGGTAAATATATCTAGAGAATGATCCATATGGATATTGTGGTGGTGGACATCCTTGATGTGTGGGGGATGCTTTTGTCCAAGAAGTTTGATGCAATTTTGGGAGGTACATTAGAGATGGATCTAACTTACATAAATGTGCCTATGAATAATGGGAAAATAGAATTCCTTCTAAATATGCCAATGGCCAAGGCCCATGTGAAAGAAATTAACAATGATGCTGAGACCAATGTAACACATGAGCCAATCAAGGAAAACCTTCCTATATTTTATCCAAAGGATTTACCTTTCACTTTAGAGGAAGAATTTGATGAGATACATTGGCCAAAGAAGGAAGAATATCAACTACTCTTAGATAAATATAAGGACAAGGAAGTTGGAACTGTTAAGTTACTAAAGAAGGGGGATGATGACATATTGATCAAACCAATCCAACAAGAAGTCTTGATAGTTGAATCCCACCCTCCTCCCTCAAGACAATATACTAGGGTTATATAGGAAACAACCAAGATTGTAACAAAAGAGTATCAAGAGAGAGATATTGTCTGGATGTGGGACACAAAGAAAGGAGAGCCTACTAATGTTAAAGGGAATGAACAATTTTGGCTTGGAACATTCAGAATTAGAATGAATTCAATTAATGATTCCTACTATTTATCCACATTGGAAGGAAGAAAACGTCCATTACCAGTTAGTGGATGCCTCCTTAAACCCCATCATGGGGAAAACACTTGAATTAACAGGTAATTACAAGTTATATTAGGTAGGAATTTGCATCCATTATATATACCATATGCTTATGATCATATGTTAGATCCGATTTTCTTTCATTTTTTATCATATATAAGCCAAGGGTAATATCAACACCCTGAGGATTACTAATGCATTTTGTTGAGTTCTAGCACACATAGGTCATACCAGAGATGATGAGGTTCTCATGCACTCTACGGTGAGAACATGTCCCTGAGTTGGAGCCAGATGTTATCCCATGTCCTAGGGATAACTAAGGAGATCATGTCTCGAGGCCCACATGTCCCAAACATGGAGTGTCGAGAGCCATATGACTTGAACATGGCCCTGGAGGGACCCTCTTTTCTTCAGTGCAACCCATATTTTAGCAACAATGATATCCATCCCACCAACCCAATCCTGAAGTAGAAGTAAGTCTTGGTCCATGAGGTAATGAGGCTAGGTATCATGGTATGTGTCACTCTGATTATTGAAGCACTTGAATATGTTGCACTGAATTATCCTTCATTTCATAAATTTTTCTTGGAAATTTTTCTCTTTAAGTTGTTCATACCTGGAAGGGTGACATGATTCCCTAGTAAGTTGATCTCCATTTAGGATGGGTTTCCACTGTGTGGGTCTATGAAATTTTATCGTCCATTCCCTCCATACTTACCACTTTCCATCCTTAATCCTCTCATTTTACCCTACCTTTGTTCAGACATTGGGTTTGCCACACTAGGAAGGGTTGTACCTTTCCTTGTGGGAAGAAGGGGCTAAAGGTCCAGGGAGTAAAAGTAGTTGGCAAGAGTTAAAATCCAAAGAAGGAACCTTTGAGATTATTCTCCCAGGGATTCCCGAGAAAAAATTAAAAATATTTTCAGTAAGAAAAGTGGACCCATAAGATAAATAAACACTCAAGATATTAGTTGGTGGACAAGAGGTCTCATCATGAGTTGACCTATTATGACCATGGGATTGTAGCGGTATGACACTACCATCTATTTGGTCACCAAAACAGGGTAGTGTGTCTTGGTGGCATAGCCAAGAGAAAGGGGGTCTCATCACAATCCAACCTTCTCATCTCTGTGAAATGCTTGCGGATGATGTTGTCACCTCTAGTCACCAAGCTAGGACAATGTCCCTCAACTCTTCCCTTGAAGCATAAAAGAAAAAGATCAAAATAAATAAAGATAGGAATAAAAGGCAATGAATGGGCTAGGAAACAATGGCATCTATGACAAGGTGCAACTCCCCCTCTACAAAGGAACCCACATTTAAGATCTACATTTTCTTCTTATCACTGCACCCCATTCCCAAACACTTACCTCACACCACCTCACATGCACTTACATGACCTAGACTAGTTCTCACCTAGGAAACACCCCAAACCAAAGGAGGATTAGCTTAATAGGACACCTTCATACCTTCTCCAAACTTGACTTGTTAAATTGCATAACATCTATGAGCATTTGTCTTGGTAAAGGGGGGTTTGATGCACATGTTTGGGTAATTTGATTATTAGATGTGATTTACATGTTATTATCCATGTGACTTATGAACCCCTGGAGTGCATACTTGTTGTTTCTGTAGGACCTTTCCCGTTGGACAGGTGCATATGGGATAATGATTAGCTCAAACCTTCATGTGGATATGATCCCACAAATGGATGTTATAGCCCCAACTAGGGGTAGGGGGACATCAGAGACTTTCACTAGGAAGAAAGAAGGACGTTGCATCAGAGACACCTTGGCAGACATAGACCTAAGGGGATCTTGCCTTTCCACCTATACTTTGACCTTTGGGAGCCCATGATGTCACCTTTGTGACCCCAAAGGTCATCCAGAGTGAGGTTTTTCACCTTGAGGTCAATCGTGAGCTGATTGGCACGTGTGGGCATCATCCAGGGCCTTTGGAGGCCAAACGTCCTGCTTCTGGAGCCCAATGTTTCAACCTAGGGGCTCAACATCACCTTAAAAGGGCATGATGTCACCCTTGGAAATGATTTCAAGGGTTAATTACTTTTATTTATGTAAAAAAATGATTTTTGATGTAATTTGGCTAGGTCGTCCTTTTTATGACCTAAAATTAATTAAGGGTCATTGATATTGTATAAATAGAGAGAAATTACTCTCATTTTTCATCATCACTCATCACACACTTAGTGTGGAATGAAATTTTCGCCCTCTTTAATGGCTATTGGCTGAAATAACTAGTGCACAACTTCTTCGAGACGACTATTTTGGTGTATCTTGGCTATTTTTCATGTTGGAAGATCTTCAACTAGGGTTTGGCTTGATTATTCTTGGTGAAGTAAGTAGAAAATCTTCAATTTGTTTATGTTAATGAATTCTTGTGGTAAATTTTACTTGGTTCATGTTAAAGATTATGAAATTGCTTGCTTAAACCCTAGGAGGGAAACATAAGTTACTTCTTTCTCTCTATAGTTCCCACTTGTTTAAATTTCTGAAGTGCACCTTGTTTAAGAAGTAGCTACTAGAGCCTTAGAGTGATAGATCTCTAGTAGTTTTACTCTAATTTCCTATTTCATACATTATTTCAATAGTCTAAGGAATGAAAATTCACTAGTGCCTAAGATCCCTTACTTTCTAGCAAATTTCTCTAGGATTTGGATGCTTGAGGCTTTGGGTAGCCAACACCTCCTCCATCCATCTCTTCCCCTTTGAAAACGTATTATCATTTCTAATTTTCTCCAAGTTTTTCCATTTTTATTGTGACTCCATAAACCCTAAAATGCACTAGTCTACTCATTATAGTGACTGACTAATCAAACAAACACTCAAACTTTCTCCTTGAACCTTTTGCTAACCTTTGCTAACCCTAAATTAGACTAAATCCTTAACTAACTTGCTGTTGTTGAAAATCATTGCTATAGCCATACTAATTCATGCTAAATTGTTGCATGCACCTACATAACTCACACTTAGCTCATCCAAAAATCAATTGTGACAATTTCCAATCAGTCTACTAGATAAGTGTTGAGTTTGCATGGTGTTTTGTTGCACTTTTGAGCACTAGAATTTTCTGTTGTTAAAAAAGATTGCTACAACCATCTAACTGTAGAAAATTCTCTGCAAAAGTGACATATTATGCTAGCTAGACATTGCCAAATTTTATTGTGACAACTTATTATCATTATGCTAGGTTAAAGCTATTCTTTCTTGTCTTTTTTCAAGCAATTTCAAGGCATAATTCTTGTGGTTGTTACAAAATACTCATTGTTGTTATAAACTTTTACATTGCTCCAAATTTATATCAACTAGCCCATTTTGAAGGTTAATCGTATTAAGAAGCACTAACATCATATTTTTGTACTTGGAAAATGCTATATTTTCTTGTTGTCTTGTTCTGGGCAGATACTCTCCATTTTACCATTTGCTTCATCCTTAAAGGGAATAAGAACCTTTTGAACTGAATGACCAGTGAGAAGGGGATTCTCTTGCATCCTTGTCTTAGTTATCGACCCTTTAGGTCACCGGGGATGTCTCCTCTGGGGTAATCTTGATATACTCTTAAACATAAATGGGTTTTATATTAAGGTGACAGTGAAAGGTCACCCCCTTTTATTCCAATCTTGCATCCACTTGCCTCAAGCTTTGGGAAAGTACATATTGAGCGATAACAGTTCCTACATCAAATAACTCAAATAACACTTTGTGGGTCATTCCCAAAACCCTTCCTCTTCTGAACAACCATCTTATTAGGATGACCATGACTCTTCCCATTACCAAGGCCCTCATACTACCCACTTTTTACGAGACCTCTGCCCTCCCAGAATTGAGGTGAACAAATTTGATGGATTAGATCCTACAGGATGGGTCACCCAAATGGAACATTATTTTTCTTTGTATGGAATTACTGATTATTTAGACAAGATTCTTTATGGTGTCCTACATTTGGATCCAGAATGATGGAAATGGTGGAAATGGTGAAAAAAGGAACACCAAGGGTATCTTTCTTGGACACAGTTTGTGGCCAAACTTTATGACCACTTTGACTTTGAAACCCACCATTTAGGCAGTTTGACCAAGTTAAATAAATATGGGACAGTGGAAGACTTTATCGCCACAATTGAGAACTTGGATTTTAGAACAGAGGGAATGTCAGATTCTTTCTTTATGGAATTCTTTATCAGTGGCCTCAAAGATGAAATTTGTGTCCATGTTCTCATGGAATGCCCCCAGACTTGGTTGGAAGCTACTCAATGAGCCAATTAAGCCCAAAAAATTGTATCCTCCTAGACCCACAAACTCTCCTTTCTTCCTCACCCTAAACCCACCAATTTCCCCCCTCCTGCAACTCCCCTCAAGATCTAGAAATGAACCAGGGCTGAAATGGCTGAATGTCAACTCAAGGGTCTTTGTTATAATTGTGATGACAAATATTTTCCTAGGCACATGTGTAAGGAAAAAAATATTTTTATGGTCACGACTGAAGATATTTCTGAAGAAGATGTTGTTTTTCTTCACGTGGAGGAACTACCACCTCCATATGACCTCACCCCACCCTCTGAGCCACCAGGCGTTGACCTAGTGGTTTCACTTAATTCCCTCACTGAATTCTTTGCTCCCCAGACTCTCAAATTAATTGGTTACATCAAAAATAGGAAAGTCATCATCCTTGTGGATAATGGTAGCACCCATAACTTTATTAATTGCCGCATTTTCCAAGAATTCAATTGTTACATCTGTGTCGTCAATAATGTTCAAATCATGACTGCCAATGGTGCTTCCATGAAATGTGGGGGACGATGTGAAAATGTGTGACTCCAAATTGACAAGTATCACCTGAAATCCCATATGTTTGCTATAGACATGGTTGGTTGTGACATTATTCTTGGTGCCGAATGGTTATGCACTCTAGGCCCCATTCTCATGGATTTTAAGGACTTAACCATGCAGTTCAAACATGAGGGAAAACAATATAAGTTCCAAGGAATCACAACATGCTCCCAGGAGATCATCAGTTCCCATCACATGGAAAATATACTAAAAAAAGGTCATTTGGGAATCATATCCCAATTCCACTCCATTCATGTTGTTGAGACACCTTTTGTGCATCTTGACCTCCAATTTATCCTCTCCCTCTACCAAGTTGTTTTTACCACCCCCAAAGAACTTCCCCCTTCTCGTGGAGTCCATGATCATTCCATTTCAGGTAGTCTTCCTCCTAATTTTTGGCCTTATCATCATCCCTTTTCCCAGAAGAATGAAATTGAACAAAATGTTCATGAATTACTAGAAGTTGGTGTTATCTGTCCTAGTACTAGCCCATATTCTTCCCCTGCGGTCATGGTACTCAAGAAAGAAGGTACTTGGTGCACGTGTCCTGATTTCCGTACCCTCAACAAACTCACAATCAAAGAAAAATTCCCCATTCTTGTCATTGATGACCTCTTAGATGAATTGAGTGGTGCTCAATACTTCACCAAATTGGATCTACATTTTGGCTATCACCAGATTCGTATGAAAGAAGAAGACATTCCCAAGACTGCATTTCACACTCATGAGGGTCATTATGAATTATTGGTAATTCCATTTGTATTGTGTAATGATCCTTCCACTTTCCAAAGTCTGATGAATCATGTCTTTCATCCTTTTCTCCGTCATTTTTTCTTAGTTTTCTTTGATGATATTCTCATCTACAATAAAACTTGGACATCCCATCTCTCCCATGTGAATCAAGTTCTCCATCTACTCTCTAAGCACCAACTTTTTCTCAAACAATATAAATGTTTCTTTGGTGCCTCAGAAGTGGAATACCTCGGTCATGTTGTGGGAAAGGATGGTATCCGAGTGGATCCTAAGAAAATTGAATCTATGCAATATTGGCCTCGCCCTAAAAATCTTAATAGATTGTGTGGTTTTCTATGTTTAACATGCTATTATAGGAAGTTGTTTTTCAGAAATATGGAAAGATTGCAGCTCCTCTCACTTCCCTCCTTAAAAATACTGATTTCACTTGGACTGCAGCTGTGGATCATGCCTTCCAAGCCTTTAAATTTGATATGTACTCGACCCCTGTCCTATCCCTCCCATACCTCACAAAGACATTCATATTGGAATGTGATGCTTTCGGGAAATGAATTGGAGCAAACCTCATGAAATATGGCAGGCCCTTGGCCTTCACTAGAAAACAATTTTCAGAGCAACATTTGGGCCAATCCATTTATGAAAAGGAAATGTTAGCTATTATGCATGTTGTGGATCTCTAGTGTCCTTATTTATTGGGTCAATGATTCCAAATAAAAACTGATCATTAGAGTCTCAAGTATTTCTTGGAAGAACAAA
>JASDQU010501210.1:81708-97397 GCA_032191745.1 Picea mariana | reverse complement strand
ATATACCAAGGAGACATTTTCATTTTGAATCATCTTGGACTTGAACATTTAAGTGGGGTAAAAGGAGGTTGCCCCCTCGAAGAGGCTTATTATCTGAAATTATCTCTTTTTCAAGGCGTTGAGTACTTTTCCTGAGGTTTTTCTATGCTATATTGATGTTTGGTTCTTAACAACAACTCATCAATGTTGTGAACCCTACAACATGGGTACTCAATGGTCATTCTACCTTCAATATCAAATTTGGATGTATGTGAATCATGATCAATAATTAAGAGTCAACGCCCACTACTTAGATTTTGCATTTAAAGGCTAAAATCACATTGATTCCCATTGGTTCTCATCTTTAGTATGGTGTATATTTTCACAACATTAAATCCATCACCTAGTACACAACCACATAATCCTATCACTATATTAGCGTATCTTCCACCTTAAGTGTCACTTAATGAAAACTTTGACACCTTGTCTTCTCAAATTCCCACTTGAAATAATATGTTATTATCACTCTCAATACTCATAAATATAATGATTAACATGCCATTTATTGTTAATTATTCATGTCACTTACTCCCACACACTACCATAATGAGTATATTTGATTTGTTTCACACAAAAGTCTCTCAATGATTATGTTTTGGATTAAAAAAGCTCTATCAAGCTAAGTGAAATTTTCAAACATGTATGTTCGTGGTTAAGTTTAGATATGAACCTTCACAAAATGGAGATTGTGAACATAAAAAAACCTAAAATTATTATTACAACTATGAGAATTATGATCATGTCATTCAATTTTCTTCATCATCAATTTTATGCATCTTTATCTATCACACTATTTCACTTTATTTTTTATTATTCTATAAATGTTGACATATGTATGGAAATACTTCCATGTGAAATCTTTGGATGATGCCACTAGAGATCTCTTTTCATGTTCCTCATCCTAAGCCTAAGATCCACTATGTATCCTTTGGAGCCTTGGGCTTGGAGCAAAATTTGTTGGTGGAACTCTTAAGCAAACTATGAAGAAAGTAATAGAATTGTTGTTTTATTGTATCTATGCATTAGGGATTCTTAAGCAAACTATGGAGAAAGAAAAATATTTTTTTTGTTTATCATACCCATGCATTAGGGATTATGCTCTAACATCTACTCTAGTAGACAATTTCTCATGGTTTAAGAGATAAAGTGCACAACCAACATCCTTAATAAGCATAATAGACTTGGTCGTATTGATCGATAATTTATTTTATCTCTTGTTTATATGGATCTAAGATAGCTCCAAATCATAGATATATTAGGCTACATAATCAACTATGTATGTAACCATAATATATTTTCATATTCCCAGAGACCCATAAATCAATTAGTC
This sequence comes from Picea mariana, assembly GCA_032191745.1. Taxonomy (NCBI): domain Eukaryota; kingdom Viridiplantae; phylum Streptophyta; class Pinopsida; order Pinales; family Pinaceae; genus Picea; species Picea mariana. Next base: position 96,028 of record JASDQU010501210.1, on the reverse strand, counting down.
TTTTTTCTAGCTTTGGAAAAAGTAGTCTCTTTTCTAGGCTCTTATAATGTTTAGATAGAATTCTCACCCTTTGCAAAAGCCTCAAGATTTGGTATAATTTATTCTTTCTAAAGGGGATCTGCAACTAACATACCAAATATTCCAAGGGAACTACCTCCCATAGTTGACCATGCTTTGTGATATGGTGGAGATATGAATCCAATATGTAGTGCTCAACCATCGCATGGATACATAGAAATGGTGATTGTGTTAGAGGCTCTATGAACATATGTGATTATTACGAGGGATTCATTGCAAGTTTCCCATGCTTCATTCATAGCTCATAGCTTGGACCAATCTATCCAATGGGTATACCTTGATTGGCTAGTAGGGGGGGTAAGTACAAATATAAGTAGAACCCATTGTATTGGGTTAAAACTAGAGAAAAGACACTTGTTTAGTTAGCTTACGAGTCAAGTCTTATAGACATGAACACAATTTGCACTTAAAACAAAATTTCCTAATTATTAGTTTATTTCTAAAACTATCCTCCTCGTCACTTCTACATCTCTTACCTTTTGTTTTACAAGATACCATTCCATAGTATTATTCCCAATGCGAAACATAGAGGGATCATTGGTTGCCTCACATGGAAAATCATCACTACCATTCTATCATCTTTCATTTTCTTCCCTAGGACTATGTAAATGACGAGAAGGGTAATGTAAATTTGCAACACAAATATGAGAACCAGGGAAGGAAGTGAGCACACCTTTGTCTCCATGCAGGTATTATCACATATCTTTTATTTCCCATTTGTTACCTAGACTCATACTATTAATGGTGTTACAAGCCCTTTTGAACTTGTTTCCAAGCAGTCCCCGAGTTGTAGGGTAGTCGGTGATGGAGTGTATTGTTAAGGCACTCTGTTATGTGAATTCACTAGTTTGAAACCCCAAATTACCTTGTGTGTCACGTATGGGGCATCGTGGACACACCTAGAGGTTATAGTGGTAGCAGTTGAATAACATGACCCTGTGTCACGGAAGTACGTGCCAGACTAGTTGTGATTCCACCAGTCAAAAAAGAAAAACTTATTTCAGAACAAAATTGCATGGTAGTGTAATCCCTAACGAATTAAATGGATGGTATAAATAGGAGGAGGAAAATTTGTGTAGTTAACCAAATGCATTCAAAACTAAGTATATTAACTTAACAATAAAACATTTCTAAATTTAATATCTAACCAAATACATTAAAAACCAAGTATATTAACTTTAACAATAAAAAAAAAAAACTCTAAATACATTAAATACATTTTTTAACAAAATATCCTTTTAATGAATAAAGTTAAAAAAAAACCTATCTATATGACACATTTATATACCAAACAAATTTGGTATAAATATATATCTTTTTTCCAATTGGAAAATTTCTCAATTATATATTAAAATATAATATGTTTTCTTGTCAAAGTTACATGCAATATGATGAGAAGAATCTGCTGGAATATAACAGGCAATGAAAACTTTCTCCCTTTGCAGTCTAATGACAAGATAAAGGGAGAAGAGTTTTGATTTTTGATGACAGATTATGAAACTGCATGAAAGAAAGACTGTAAAAAAAGTGTTGTCGAAGCTTACAAAAACTGTAGAGTAGGGGAGAGTTATATGGGCAGAATTAAGAGAAAGAAAAAAAAAACCATAACTTTCATGTCGAAAAAGTTCCTTATTGATCTTTAGTGGAGAGATATGGTGTGGAGGAGGCCCTCATGACCATCGATACTATGGATATAAGATAAGATGCCTTCTTTTTCCTGTAGTGATGACTTAGAGAGATGATCAATAGAACTGTTGAACTCACGATAGATATGTTTATATCTGAGTTTTTTGAATGAGCGTTGTAGATGTCAGATTCTTTCCTTCCATGTTATGATGGAGATAGATTGGATGTCTCACTTGTTACTCATACAATCAATAACAATTCTAGAGTCCCCTAGCACCAGGAGGATGTCTATGTGAAGCTTTGGTGCCCAGAAAAGTGTAGCCCAGGCACCCAAAGCTCATCCCTAGTGTCGGTGCCCGGGCCACAGTTGAAGGTCCATTTATAAAGGGTGTTTGGCGTGATTTTGATAATCCCACCTGCTCCACTTTGTGAACCATTTGTGAGGGTTACGCTATCAAACCAATCTGTAGGTGTGTCATCTAAAACAGGGCCCATCTTAATGAGAGGTGGTCTTGGCTTTCTAAAGCATGCAACCTTCTAGGAGTTATTATGGATGGGAGCACATTTTCAAAAATAGTTTTATTTCTTTCCAACGATAGTGTCCAACATATAAGAGGAGGAAGGTGTGAGTGCTTGCAATCCAGTTGTGTCCAAGAGTCGAAGCAGTTTTCAAGCACATTCCCATCCCAAATGGCTGATAAATTAAGTGCCAAGGTGATCCTTGCCCACACCTGTTTGGTGAAAGAGCACTTTATGAAGATGTGATCGGTAGTTTCAATGTCTGAATGACAAAGATGGAATAAATTTGGACCAGACCATCGCTTTTTTTGCAAAATATCCCAGGTATTGAGCTTGTAAGACAGCATCATCCAAGTAAAGTGTTTAATCTTTGGGGGTATGCGCCAAGTCCAAAGATGCATACGCCATCCATTGACAGTTGTAGACCCCTACATATTGGAGATAGCAGCATATAGGGATTTGACTGTAGGAAGTCTTGTTCTACTCCTCGAACATCGTAATTGGTCTGCCGAATGTGTGAGATGGATGCCCATATTTGTAAGAGCCAAACAGAAAACATTCCACTCACGGGAGAGGTCTACATTGAGGTCAAGAGTCGTGCTTGTGGTCTAGGAATCTGACATGCTTTCTGATCTGGAGATGGAGTGAATTTGAAAGAGGTACCAACAGTTTTTAGAATGTAGATGTGTTAGCAGCTGTGGATATAGAGAGGATTTTTTATCCATGCCCAAAATGTGATCGCCCCCAAGGACGATTTGGTGCCCCGAGCCTGGAATCCATCCAATCCATCGAGTAATATGTTGCTTGGATTTTATGAGATACCTCCATATATAAGAGGTCGATCTGGTGGATGTCGACTCTGAATGTAGCCAGCTAATGAAAAATTGATGGCAAAGATATTTTTCAAGTACAACTAAGTGCCAGATGCCAGGATAAATTAAAGCACGCCAGTGAGAGTTAGCTTATAACGCTTGGCTAAAGTAATGCAGATTCTTGATTCCCCAACCACCATTATGTTTAGGTTTGGCCAGTGCTTGCCAGTTGCAGAGATGTTGTCTGGAATGTTCGGAGCATCCTGACCAGAGAATGTTGAAAATCAACTTATGAATCTTTGTGAGGAATGTGTTGGGAATGAAAGCTAGTGCCATCCAATACACAGCCTGCCCTTCAAGAACAGCTTTGATAAGGGTGACCCGAGCTCCAAGTGCTAGTCATCGCATACACCAGTGGCCTATCCTTTTTTCCACTTTGAAAAGAAGCCAATTCTAGTCCAAGTTTTTGTATGAATCAGATTTGAGATGGTAACCCAAGTAATTGAGGCCAATGGATAGATGAGTGAAGGAAAAGGGGAAGATTCCTCTTATCAAATCCAAAGATTGTTGGGTTAAATTAGCATAGTGGAAAGTAGATTTTTCCTAGTTGATTGTTAACCCTGTAGCTTTGCAAAAGGTGTGAAGGATATCCTTAATAACAATCCATTCCTGAAGTGTTTCGTTAGTCATAATAAGAACATCGTCAACAAAAAGGAGGTGTAAGATTTTAATAGTTCTAGAGGCTTTGATTTCAAAGATTTTTCCTTCAACTTGGCCTATTTTGAGGAGCAGGCTCAATGCCTCCATTGCTAAGATGAAAAGTAGGGGTGAGAGGGGGCAGCCCTGCCTCAAACCTCTTCCCATAGGAAAAAAAGTAGAAGGTTATCCATTGATCAAGATGGCGAGGTTGGCACTAGCCACACATCCCATAATCCATTTGATTAGTGAGTTGTTGAAACCTGTTTGGACTAATATCAGTCGAAGGAAGTTCCAGTCCACACAATCGAATGCTTTTTTGAGATCCATCTTGAGGATAAGTGCCTTGGAATTTTTTGATTTGATACTGTGCAAGCATACTTGGGTAGTGCCAATAGCATCTAGTATCTGGCGTCCTTTCAAAAACCCCAACCGTTCTTTCGAAAGGCAGCGAGAAAGAATTGGTTTGATCCTGGAAGCTATGATTTTGGAAACAAGTTTGTAGAAAAGGTTACAAAGGGAAATTGGCATATAGTCCCCAAAGGTATAAGGAGAGACAACTTTTGGAATAAAAGTAAGGAAAGTCGAATTGATGGCACCAATTACATTACCACTGAGTCTAGTTTCCTCCACAAACTCCAGAAGATCCAAGCCAACTAATTCGAAAAAATGTAAATAAAATTCTACCATCCAGCCATCTCGACCTGGGCTTTTGTCCTTTAAGAAGGATTTGAGGGCATCTAAAATCTCTTGAAAAGTGCAGGGATAGTCAAGTGACAGTGTATCTACATCAAAGACAGTATGTGGAAAGAGGTTGGCCACCCAAAAAGAAGTTTCCAAGGATGATCTTGAAAGTTTGCAGAACTCTATTTACATAATATGTATGTAATAACTTTAATCACCAAACATCTTTGTCATAAATTCAAAGCTTGAAATCTTAATAATATCAATGTTTATGATTTTTTCAATTATACGTGGCAGGTTTTCCATGTTTGCATTTTTTCAAAGGTGTGAAATTCGAGAATTAACTCTAATGGTCTGCATATAAAATGATTAAAATTTGAAATTGAAAATTTTCAACTTCTAAACTTATAATATTCAACCTTGGAATTTTACAATATTCATATTCAGTGGCATTGACAACTAACATATTTTTAATTCATTTTTAATTCAGAGGCAATAAGTTACCGTGTAAGCCGCTCATGGATTTGAATGTTGTAGGGAAAGTTTTTAATAATTGTTTATACTTTATAGGGTTCACAATATTTGGTTGGTTTTAGACTTTTGTCTAGAGGTTATTTAATAATAATATCATATAATAGGTAGGTTAATTTATACTTTCATTGTTATTGTTTATTTTATATAAAAATTCATATCCTCTTTTAACAAAATTATTTGAAGTGTTTAAACTCAAAACATTCCAATATTATCTCTTGCAGGTTCTCTTAAGTGTGAGAATGTAAAAAATGAAAGTTGTATTTGCATCTATATCATAGTGGTTTGTAAGAGGATGATATTGGAGGCTTTGTCTATATATAGTTTTGAGTTCCTATACCCAATAAAGCGGTTGTATTCTATTGAGGCGAAGCATTTTACTGCTGCCATGTGATTGCGATGGGGATCAAGCTAAAATACATAGCATATGCATGTCTATAATCATATATACAAATTTATATATTGTTAAGTATGGATAAAATTATAATAAAATAAAGACGCTCCTTTTTTGGCCATGTGGATGTGGTGGGGCTCATGGTAATAGCACATGTACAAATTTTATTTGACAACATGAATATCCGTTAAGTCCTTTCTTTATACATAGTATACTATGATCAAAGTAACATCAGAGTTGCATAAATTTCATTGCAAATGAAGGTAGGATGACATTTCAGATGACTAGCATAGATATCATAGATTTGATGAAGTGGAGTATTATAAAGTGGTGAAAGATCCCATCACAAGGTTTTGAAAATAGATCAATAAGAATGGTTGGTGGAGTGAACAAGATGAATTGCACACCTGACCTGAAATAGGTCACAATGTATCTGTATTTTTGGTTGTAGGAGACTTATATTCTAATGTTACACAAAATCAAAAATTTAATGCAAGTAGTATTCTACTAATGAATCTAGAACTAAGCACGAGAATCTATTCATGTTCTTGAACTGTGTACGAGGATTAGACTGAGGTAATTACATCTAGCATTCACTCCTTTGTAACTAACTTACTATTGTGCACCTCATCAACTTCACCATATGAAGAGATAGCCATTCAAACATGACACACATAATAAGTTGTCTTAGTATGAATGCGTATAGCAAGCATTCATGGCTTGTGTCACAAAAAACTACCCTTTGTTACTGCCATAAAAAGGATATTGGGAAACGTCGAACAATATATGTGCAAGGATAGATCAAGTGCATTTTTGGTTCTATTGTTTTATTCTACAAACATGTTGTTTATTACATGACGTAAGAGCTCCCCAAAACTGCCCTGGTTGTGATGGAGGTGGCCTTCGCACTTTTAAACACAATATGATGCTTGTATTGTTTTATTTCTTTATAGAGGAAGAAGATGCAACACTATTTATTTAATTTAAAAAGGGGATAGACAAAAACTCGAACCTATCCACAAGAAACCAAGGAACATGCCTCAACCCACTACCAGATTCCTAGTTGTTCATGTGAGGCGTCTCCCAAAGAGAGGGGTGGTCCATATCTGAGCAGTTCTTTATTTTCCAAATATGTGTGAAGTTTGTTCTTTGATGTATAATTCTTATTCGTCCCTTTGAAAATTTGAACCACACCATGGCATTGTAATGTTCCCAGCCCAATCTGAATGGAACATTGAATTTTCATTGTGTTTTATGTGTTTTCTGGTTGAAGTGTTTCGTCAAACACTTTGCAGATTTTTCTTCTTGAGTTGCGCTAGGGTTTAATATTGTGGTTTGATTGTGTATTTGCAGCAAGTAAATGATGTATAAATAACCAAGGCATATACTCAACAAGGATGCAATATCAACAACACAAGAAATAACCACAAATATCTCAGATTCATATATAGCTGACCTCATACAAAATGGAGTAGATATGTAATACATATAATAGAATGGAGTGTGTGGATGATGATGGCTCTAAGGTACACTAGAAATATGAATATATAGACTTCCAAAAGCCTCTCCAAGTTGAATACCAAGTAACACTGAAGTCCAACTAATACCCTTTGTTGTAGGTGGTGCCCTCTCTGGAATAATGCGCACTTCCTGGCTGGAATAGACCAAGGGAAGTACGACCTCCTCTCGGATGGACTAAAAGCTCTGCAAAACTCTATGAGAAGTTAGATTTGATTATGGAAAAGAGATATGAGAAGTATTTTCATTGTGGCTCAATTAGAAGACCTCCAAACAACAATGTCTCTAAGAACAGATGTGCCCCCACTAGCTGAAGTAAGAAAATAATTCAGCCTCCAAGGATATGGCCTCTAAGTCACTGAAACGAACTACTAAACTATAGATCGGGGACTAGGAAACCCCTATGACAAATCTTCAAGTTGTTTGGAAATTTATTCCCCTCCAAAACACAAGATCTCTAGTGGACAGTGTGCCTTCCTCAAGGGAAAACTCGCCCTCATGAATGACAGTTTGAATGGGCTGAAGTATACCCTCCAATACTAATGCAAATCAATTCTAGGATGATGAAAATCGATCCAGGGATGAGCTCTACTGTGGATATAGATTTCCCAAGCTAGATCGAATCTTCCTCCCTCAAGTGATGCGCCCCACCTGCACAAAACCTCCAACAATGTGCACCACCTCTCCCTGAACTTGTAGAATCCACCTATGACTGAGATAGAAATGATGTAGAATGGTGAGGGAGGAATATTTCACCTCAGTGACCAATCTTGGACCAGCTTGGGTGGGATGTTTCACCAACGAGTTGATCTCTAGGGTTTGTTCAGTGAAAGCCCTCAAAACCCCCAAGTGCATGGGCTCACTAGAAAGAAGCCGGATATCAAACTGATAATCAACATAATGAGAGAATAAAGGCCCTTATCTCTATTTTACACCCCCTATTCACATTTTCTCTCCAAGTGGATTTTACTTTATTTTATTATTTCTTAATTAAATCACTTTATTAATTAATTAACCATTTTACCTCCAAAAAGTGATTTATCCATCCTTATGGCTTCTCCAGCCACTGAAAGTCACTTTTCATCATCTTATCCTATAGTGTTATTCCTCCTGATTCCGATGACCTATTACACTAAGAGTTTCCTCCAAGTTTTATGCCCAATACGACCTTATTAGTGAATTTAATTAAAATATAACCCAAAATAACTCAAAATTACGGAAATCATCGGAATGCAACAGAACCAAGGCCAAGTTGTGTGGAATGGGTATTAATGATGAAATATGATGAACGATGCAAGTCAGGACCAATAAAACCCCTCAATAGCTCCTATACTCGCTATCACACCCATCTGGCTACTCTGGTGAGCATAACACTCTGTAATATAATGATGTCCAAAAGTGGGGACATTACAGGTGTTAGCGATAAAAAATAACTTGCTAATGATTTCCAAATCACATGATAAGAGGAGCATTAGGTAGAAAAATTATTTCTAATCTTAAGGTTTAAAGGCTTTGAGACAAGCTCTTAAAACTATATCATTCCAACACATAAATCAAATTGCATTTCAAAATAGACCAAAAAGTGATTTTTAGCTTTTGGTGGATAAGTGGTAAAATTATAGGGTTGTGAGTCGCTGAAAGTCAGGGCTTTCGACGGCTAAATCAGATTTTCAAGGGCAAATGAGCCGCCAAAAGTGCAGAAGAGTATGTTTTGACTGTGCTAAGTCATCGTTTTCAAATGATGATTATGAGCGACTCAAGAATCATTTTGAGAAATGGGCGAAGGATTTTGTTACTAACACGTCAAAGAACAACAAAATCTCTCAATCTTCCTTCAGGTGTCATAGATTGGGAGAATCGAATTCATCTCTGAGCCCTAATTTTCGGATCTGTCAAACATGTTTTTGAAATGTTGATCTCGAGCAAACGAAAAATGAATCTCAAAGAACTGAGAGAGGTTTTTTCTCACAACAAACCAATCTACAAAATCCTCTTCGAGTTTTTACATAGCTATTGTAGTTTGAGAATTACAAGTGGCATTTTGAAGCCTAGTTTTTAGAATTTCGCCTCCTGAAAAGCAAGAAATGAGTTAAAACATGTCATTCTTTGTTTGTAACTATTTCTATTTTGGGAAAGGGGTTGGAGTTCGAATTGGTGAGTTGGAAAGGATATATGGTGCTATATATTTCATGTTACAAGAGTAGAGAAAGGTCCATATGGTTGAGCAAGGCTCCCTAATACTGTAATATTTTGATGAAGTTACTGTGAACTAGTTATGTACTAGATTCAAGACATTTTGGTTAATACAAATCATCTTCTCTTTCAGCTTATTTTCTTCTGATGCTAAATGTTCATGCTTTGAATGATTCACATGGATAGTTGTGGCGATATTATGATGGATGTTTGATCGTTACATTATCATGATTTTTATTTAGATTCCTTAGTTTCTGAACTCAAGAAGATCTTGTGTTAAGAATCTTTCTTCCTTAGGATTTATATAGACCTGATGTTTACAACAACCCCTACATTCCTCTCATTGAAGTCTTTCCTCTATTCACACTCACTCCCAATTATTGATTGAAGTTACCCAAGAACTTGATTTTTAGTGCATGCTAGCCTTTTTTTCTGAGTTAGAACATTATTATTTTGAGTCTTGTCCATTTGACCTTTTAAATTACAAAACTTTTGATGTTACCAAGCTCACCTGATTACAGTCTAGGGTGACTTTTGGAGTGATAATATAAATGGCGTCATTGTCGGGGACAAATTTGAGCAGATCAAAGAGTTCCCTGGGAAGAACGACATAGATCCAGCTCTGGAACTTTTGCTCTTTATCTATCATTCTTTCTTGAATTTCCCTGGACACATTAGGAGAATCATAATCTGCTTTGTATACTCTAAAGACCACCAGCCTACTCTTGCATATTCCTTTTTCAAACAAGTATATTTACCCCCTTCCCATGTCATTGATGTTAAGGATATCCATCCACTTGAAACACCTGAAGAAGATGAGGTTCATAAACACTTTTTTAATCAGTCCAAACCTTACAATTCTCTCCCTTCTCTAGATTTCAAAGTTGATTTATTACCTTCTACCATTCCCTCTGCTGTTAATAACCAACCTGTTGAAATTCAACATGCACCAAATGATTATTATCCTTTTGCAAATAATAAAACTAATTCAATTCAGGCTGCCAACTCCTCTGACCTTTACCAACAACCTTCTAGTGTTTAAAAACCCACTGACTTCCATTTTAAGCTTAGGGGAAAGATGTTTGGACCTCTAAATTTGTCATCCTTTATTCATCCTTACCCTCCCAGATTTGTACACTACCTACCAACTTTTTCTGGAAAAGATAACACTACAGGATAAGAGAATCTGTCAACCTTTCAAGACTTCATCGATAATCTCGAAATCTTGCATGAAGATATTATCATGAGGCTTTTCTCTAAATCTTTGATTGGAGATGCTACCTTGTGGTTCAAGAATATGGAAGTTGCTTCCATTGGTTCATGGGATGAACTATATGACACATTTTTAAAGTGTTGGGGTGAGAACAAGTCATTGGATCAATACCTACATGAATTCACTACTTTGAGAAGGGGAAGAAGTGAAGTTCTGTCTGTTTTTAATCGAAGGTTTTACAGATTGTATTGCAGCCTACCCCTGGAAATTAAACCTTCTGAGACTACTGCCATGGTGTATTACATAATGTCTCAATATTATGACCTTGTTTTGTATCTTAGGGAAATAAAATCTACATATTTATCACAGTTGTTCATAGATGATGAGGAAGTGGAGGAAAACCTCCAAGTTTGTGGCAGGATTCTAAGTCAACATCATGTCAACTCTAAACATGAGGTAGATTTTATTTGTTGTCCCTATGAAGAAAAGATAGTGGATGATTTGGTCCTCAAAGCATGTATCTTTGACAACCTTTCCTCTAAGGAAGTCACTGTCTCAAACATTGACCAAGAGTAGTTTGTTGTTGACAAAAACTTTGGTAATGAATACTTTGTTGTTAGAGAGCATCCTGAAACAAGACATTCTGAATATCAAGAGTCAAAGGTTTGTTATGGACAATCTATTTTTGATGGAAATAACAGTAATGGTGATGAACATAATTTTTCTATGATTTGTTTGGAATCTCTTAGCACTATTCCTGTAAATGATGATTATGATCCTAATCCTTGTAAATGCTATGGAGGTGTTGAAAGGGATTTTCATACAAATCTAATCTCTTATCCATCACCAACCAATGAACAACCCTGTCTTAATAAAAACCAGGTGTATGAGCAACATACTATCCCCATGGCATATGCAGAGATGATCAACCATCAACCAATAGGTGGTTCTGGAGTTACGAAACAGTTATTCAACCCACAAATGCATGTGTTTGTCATTCAATCAAGTGTGCCTGTAGAATACATCACACAAACTGTCAGCAGCTTTGAAACAGAGAAGGAAACCTTTCGTAAATTAATCAGGCATTGCTTTTAGTTTCATGACCCTGTCAATGAGTACATAGAGTTACACTTTTCAAATGCTTTGAAGCATGCATAATTGATCTTTTTATCAACATGTCCGGGTGAGTATGGTTTCTTGGATGAATTTTTATCATTGTTGTTACATTTCAAATATCAGTTGTTGATCAGTGATAGAGACGAGGTTTCTTCAATTTAAAATTTCTTGAATGGTTTTTATGGAAGGCAACATTTACCTATTAAATTGCAGAGCTGGTTAGAGTAGAGTAGGAAATAAGCTCCCTGCCTGAGCATTTCTTTTCTTCTAGTTTGCAGCAGAAATATCAGTCAGCTTGTGTGAATAAAGGTCAGTTTTGAAGGTATACAAATATCAATTGCATAGGTCTTGAGAGTTTTTAGAGATTGGTTTCACAGGCCAGATGACTACATAGCCCAATGGAAAGGCCACTGAAACTGTTAGGTTCTTGGAACCTCACAGGGAGGTCTCCATCCCAATTGGAGCCAGATGTTAGTGATAAAAAATAACTTTCTAATGATTTCCAAATCACACGATAAGAGGAGCATTAGGTAGAAAATTTATTTCTAATCTTAAGGTTTAAAGGCTTTGAGACAAGCTCTTAAAACTATATCATTCCAACACATAAATCAAATTGCCTTTCAAAATAGACCAAAAAGTGATTTTTAGCTTTCGGTGGCTAAGTGGTAAAATTATAGGGTTGTGAGTTGCCGAAAGTCAGGGATTTCGGTGGCTAAATCAAATTTTCAAGGGAAAATGACCCGCCGAAAGTGCAGAAGAGTCTATTTTTACTGTGTTGAGTCATCATTTTCAAATGATGATTCTGAGTGACTGGAGAATCATTTTGAGAAATGGGAGTAGGATTTTTTTACTGACACTTCAAAGAACAATAACCTCTCTCAATTTTCCTACATGTGAGATATATTGGGAGAATCAAATTCATCTCTGGGCCCTAGTTTTCGGATCTCGGAATTTCCCTGTTTGACACATGTTTTTGAAATGCAGATCTCAGGCAAATGAAAAAGAATATCAAAGAACTAAGAGAGGTTTTTGCTCAAAACAAGCCAATATAAAAAATCCTCTTCCAAATTGTACACAATTGTTGCAGTTTGAGAATTACAAGTGGCATTTTGAAGCCTAGTTTCCAGAATTTTGCCTCCTGAAAAGCAGGAAATCAGTTAAAACGTGTCATTCTTTGTTTGTAATTGTTTATATTTTGGGAAAGGGGTTGGAGTTCGAATAGGTGAGCTGGAAAGAATCTATGGTGCTATATATTTCATGGTACAAGAGTAGAGAAAGGTCCATATGGTTGAGCAAGGCTCCCTAATACTGTAATATTTTGATGAAGTTACTGTGAACTGGTTATGTACTGGATTCAAGACATTTTGGTTAATAGAAATCAACTTCTCTTTCATCTTATTTGCTTCTGATGCTAAATGTTCATTCTTTGAATGATTCACGTGGATGGTTGTGGTGATATTATGATGGATGTTTGATCGTTATATTATCGTGATGTTTAATTAGCTTCCTTAGTTTCTGAACTCAAGAAGATGTTGTGTTAAGAATCTTTCTTCCTTGGGATTTTTGTAGACCTGGTGTTTACAGTAGCCCCTACATTCCTCTCATTGAAGTCTTCCCTCTATTCACACTCACTCCCAATTGCTGATTGAAGTTATCCAAGACCTTGATTGCTAGTGCATGCTAGCCATGTTTTCTAAGTTAGAACATTATTATTTTGAGTCTTGTCCATTTGACCTTTTAAAAAACTCATTTACATTTACAAAAATTGTGATGTTACCAAGCTCACCTGATTAAAGTCTAGGGTGAATTTTGGAGTGATAATGACATGCATATTCGTTGATGTTATTTGGCATCCTTTGTAGCAGAAGACCTAGAGTAGATAGGTTGTTAGTGAAAATTGTAACTTGTAAGGAAGTAGAATCCTAAACTAAACATCATGAAACCAAGTAAGTTTTGAGTTTTTGTTTTCTTGTTTTAAATGAAATGTTCGAGGTTAGAATCTTATCTATAAAGAAATTAACTTGCAAATTTTGAAAATTTGAAAATGATGCTCTATAGCAACCTAGCCTCTCACCACCATCAAACTTGTGCATGGATTAACAAATGATGTTCATTTATGTCCAAGGGTTTCTGTGCACTATCTGAGGATTGAAGGAATTATGCTTCAAAAATTGGAGGAGGCCTCAGGTTCGATTCACAACAGTTGAGGTTTTGACAGAACTTATATTTCAATTTACAATAGTTGATATTTGTACAAAACTTGGATTTCTTTCTTTTGTTTTGTGAGGATAATGAGAGAGATATTGCACACTAGATTTATTTATTTGGCTATGTGAGGAGAATGAGAGAGATATTGCAAATCCATGCCAAGAAGTTCAAGAACTAGATAGGATGCAAGTTTTGGGAAGCGATATGTGACGAGCATGGGATTTATTCCATAGGCTCATACTATGGGGACTCTAGTATGTAGAGGGATAGGATCCATGTCTACTAAAATGAGGAGATGGGAAGGCGGTCCATGGATGGTAGTGAAAAATGATGGAGCTCTTAGATCAATGCTACAAATTATGAGGCATTTATAACAGATCAATACATATTCCATTACGTGTCGACACACTCTTATGTCGCTGCATTATTGTTGTTAGTGCTAGTTAGTGATTTACAATAATGTCATGTCTTGTTATGTCAACGAATTACGCCAATTTAAAATAACCATTAATTATACAAATTGTAAGAAGCAGAGCCGACAATAGGACTTCAAACATACTGACCAATAAGCTTTTAAAGAATTTTTTTATTATTATATTAAAAATATGTATGAACTTTTCTATGTTGAACATTAGAGATTACAAGAATTAGTTGTGGAAGGATTTGAGAAACCACTAGGGAGAGTTGTCTTTACAATATGACTGATATGTATGTGCGCTTGGGGGGGGGGGG
>JASDQU010501210.1:67046-81550 GCA_032191745.1 Picea mariana | reverse complement strand
TTAGTTGGTGATTTCATTTGGATTTTTACTTCTCCCAAAACTATATCTATCTAGATCCAAAAGAATTGGAAACCCCATATCAAAGGACAAATTAATCATTTTTTGTGGCAAGGGTTTCTATGTCTTTCACTTCGAGACCTGATATTTTGAAGCATGCCATATTTTTTAGGAACCATAGGTATGTACTTGAACATATGGACTCTATATTTAAATCCAAAGAATTATGTACCCTCAACTGTGTCATTTTGAGTAAAACTTCCTCACCTCCCCCTCCATTGTTGGGGGGCTGACACCTTAAGATGCATTGGGAATACAATGGGACATTATATAGATCGGGAAAAACCAAGATAAAAAATGTTCTCTTGCTCTAGGATATGTATTGATGTTGATCTCAGGAAATGGATATCGGAAGTAGATCTAATCTTTCTTAAAAATTGGCAACACATCCAACAACTCAATTACGAGAAACTACCATTTAAATGTAAGTCTTGCCATGAATATGGTTACTTTTCCAAATATTGTAGGAAGGAGGCTACTCAACAACCTTAATCCTAGGAGAGTGAAGAGAAATAGAAAATGGTTTGATGAAATCAAGGTTCAAATGTCAATCTAGGAGCTCAATATCTGACAACATCCAATAAAGGTCTAATGTCTTCTAGATAAAGGCATCCTTGGGGTTAAATTTTTTCAAAAGGATCCTCCTCTCGACATGATAAAATCCATGTGGGAAAGGGTAATGAAGAAAACAACCCATCAAAGACAAATATATATGAAATTTTGTATCAAGAAGATCCATCCTTCTCCTCGAAACCTCAAGGAAATAGGGACTCGAGCCTTGATTCAAATAATCCAAGGGAATTCCCTTTAGTCAAAAACATGAAATTCTTTGAATTGGCTGAAGAAGATCCAATGATTCCAACCCAAAAGGAACAAGAAGTTTCTACTTAGGATTCGATTGAAATTCCTGGAGATGAGGATGAATTTCCTCAAGAAACAATTGAGATAGAGACACATGTGAGTGTGGAAGAAGTGGAAAACTTTACAAAGGGATAAATTTCCTTTTCAAATCCAAAAATTGAAGGCTTAGAAGCCCTAGATCCCACAGAGGAGGAGGTAGATGAAGAGAAATCAAAGGATAAAATCCTTCGACGTTCTGGAAGAAAACCACATCAGATCCTCGGGGAAGAACAAGTGAATAAAGAGATCATGTTGGGTTCACAATCGACTATCAGGAGATATGGAACTGTAAGTGGAATTAGAAAATCCATAAAAAATAATGCACCTCCGAGAGGCGGAAGTGGAAAACAACAGATTAAATAATGATTATGGTCTCATGGAAATACAAAGGTTTAGGTAGTAGTGATAAAGTAACTGCAATTAATGAAATAATTAAATCAAAAAATCCTAAAATTATCTTTCTCTAAGGGACTAAAAAGAGCATCTCCAAAGATTTAAAAAATGGGAAACAACTATGGAGGCAAAGTGAAGGTGTTGCAGAAGACTCAAGAGGAACATCTGGGGGTATTTGTACTCTCTGGAATAATCATCTAGTAAGATTGGAGTTCTCACTCCAGACTCAAAATTGGATATCAACAAGGTTTAAACACATCAAAACACGTAAGTCTTTTAACATTTTTAACTTGTATATGCAGTGAGTTATGCAAAGAAAAATCTATGTTGGAATTCCTTGTTAGCTCTAAAAAATTCATAATTTGTTGCTAACAGTATTATAGCTGGAGACTTTAATGTAGTTTTTCATAACTTTGAGAAGTGAGGGAGAAATATTGTAAGATATTCCTTTAGGGATAAAATGGAGGATTTGATCCATGAATGGGATATCATAAACACTAGAGGAAAGTATACTTGGTCTAACAAAAGAGCTAGTCGAGGTCCTATGGTTGCAATGTTGGACACATTTCTAGTGAATATTGATATTCTCTTGTAGGATTTTGAATTCAAATCAAAGATCCTCCCCTCTACCACTTCATATCACAATCCCATCAACCTATTTTTCAAAATTCTCCTGATTATGATCCATTATCATTTAGATTTAATCCACTTTAGCTAAACTTTCAAAAAAAAATTGATTGTGTGAGGGTAGCTTGGAAAATATGAACTTTAGGTACTCCGGTGTACATTTGGGAACAAAAATTAAATTTGGTTAAAGGTGATCTTAAATACTGGGAAAAAGTGAATTACATTCCTCCTCACGCCAAGAAAGAAAATATGAAATCAAAATTAGAAAAAAATCAAACTAAGCTAGAGAATGAAGAGGTCACTCCATAGATTTGAGAGGAAGAGGCGATTTTATAGAAGCAATACACTAAGGTTGTGTGGTTGGAAGAGGAATATTGGCGACTTACATCTAGAAGTCTCTGGCTAAAATCAGAGGATATGAACACCAATTTTTTTCACAAGTAGGCTAAAGTGCGTCTTGTCAAAAACAATGTAAAATAAATTTTGAGGGAAGATGAGAGTGAAATGTATGATTTTAAGGAGTTAAAAGAGGTTTCCAGGAAACACTTTTGTTCTTTTTTGTCTCAATAGAATGATGTGCTCTTTGGTAATATAGAAAACATGATATAACATATACCAGTAGTCATGTCTAACGAGGAAAACAAGGAGTTGAAAATACAAATTGATGAAATTAAAATTAAAATTTCCATTTGGATCCTAGACCAAGATAAAGCCCTAGGTCGTGATGGATTTTCCATCTCTTTTTACAGGTTCTTATGGGATTTTTACCCCTCCATGCCTAGGGGAAACTAGAGGAGATAATGTCTCATGACCCTCAATGGAGAACATGATACCGATCGCATTGATGATCAACATGTCCACATATGGTATCCCAACAACTCCCTTCATTCACCTTTGCATCTACAGGTCAACCAATGTTCATCACATCCAAGCAACCTAGCAAATGGGAGATGGTAATCCATCATCTCCATGAGGTATGTTCTTCCTTCTTTCATGAAAAGTGTTGTGCTTAATTTATCGGGCATGTGGATGAGGATCTTTTGGTTGAAGTTGGATAATGGATCACTAGTTTGGAAAATTGTGTCAGTTTCCTTGTTTCACCTTGGTGATAAGATTCTATAATCTAGTTCCATGTTGTCACCACCCAACAAAAATGGGTACTAATGGGGGGCCCTCACAAGGGTAACGTTCCATTCCCCACCATACTTAACACTTTCCATCTTTTATCCTCTCGCAGTGTAATAAACTTCGACAATGGTTCATGGTCCAGTATTTCATGAGAAAAGGGGTTGAAGGCCCAAAGGTTGATTGAGAAAAGAATAAGAAAATGATGCTAAAGAAATAAAGGAATGATAGAAAAAGGACTAACAAAATATACTCCAAACTTGAGCTCTACCCTTTTAGTGCTTTCCCAAGTTCCAAATAACAATGTTATAGCTTGAAACCTTATAAACAAGACTTCCAAATATGATAAAGCATACTAGAAAGATGGATGATAAAGGGATTTGGAAAAAATAACACATGAATATGGGGTAACTCAAGAGAAAACGCACCCTCCAAAAAGGCGCTCATAGAAATGGATCTAATGACACCATGAGCCATGAAGTAAAGCCTGAAACCATATCACTATCACACTTACTCTTGAAGGGTTTGTTTATTTCCTGTCACTCTTGGGACCTACCCCTTTACCTGGGTTATTTTATTTCTTGTCTAGGTGGTGCACCTAATAGGGTTGGATGAAGGCCCTCCCATACTTAAATTTGTCAACTCACATGGGGTCATGCGTTGGTGTGATGCTTGAATGAGATATTAAGGTGAATTGTCTTACATGGATTATATCATAAGTTACAACATACTTTGCATGCTTTAAGGAATAATATTTATTATTAACCTTGGATAACCATGTTTTATGCTTTGATTTGTCTTTGATGGCCTTGACATGGTTCTTTGAGGGATGTCTTGGGCTTGTACCAAGGACATTATGCCTTTACTTGCATGATTTTTGCACATGTGATGGAGAGCAGTGGGGCATCCAGTGACTCACCACCCTCATACACCGGCTCTCACATCCTCAGAACCCTGAACGATGGACAGATGGGATTGGTTTGAGAAACTTTAGTCATGATGGCAAACATATGGGTTGGAAGCCCATAGGTTGGGTAGAGTATCCCAGAGCTTATTCTTCACCCAGATAAGGGACATTGCAACAACAAACAGTCAGAGACATGGAAGAGATGAGATGCAACTCCCTAGATCCTGGACACAACACTCATATCTTGGACATTAGGCCTAGTTTGATGATGACATCATCTTATAGGGTTTGATGGAGTTAGGGTTTGGAGGATTCCTAGGGTATTGAAGATGGTTGGCATGAATTTTTCATTTGAGTGGGGAGAGACATTACCTTCCCCCACTCCACTTTGGATTTATGCCACATGGACTTTAGAGGCCCCCTCCTTGCCCAAGGAGCCTTGACGTCTCACACGCGTGGGCTATTTTGATTGTACTTTTCATTTATTTCACTTTGTAGAGGTTAAATGAGGAGTCAGACCCATTAAAATTAAACATTTGACATGTTATGTGCAAAAACTTGTAGTGCTATGCCTCATATAAAAATGAAAGCACTCACTTTCATTTTGGATCATCATTCTCTCGCCATTTGTGAGACAACTTCTAAAATTTTCGTCCTTTTGGGGTTACTATCTCTTTCTCTCTCAAGAACTATGCTTGTAAATGACCTTTTATGGATGGTTTGCTGATTTTGGATAGATATTTTTACAATTAGGGTTTAAATCTATTGGTTTCTTGGATGAAGTAATTAAATTTCTGCAATTCTTGTTTATGCTATTAATTTTTGTGATGAAATTTCTATTTTGTTGCAAGAAGTATTGTTTATTAAAACCCTAAGAAAAGAACATAAGTGCTTCTTCCTCTCACAAGGTCTTATTTTTCTAAAATTGGTTAATTTTCCTTGCTAGGGTTAGAACCCTAAATCCATAAAGTGATAGCACTTTAGGATTTTAGCCCTAGATAATTGATCTTTGATGTAGTTGAAGATACAAGAAGGGAGAAACAATTTCTAGTGCCCAAATGTGCTTGAACCCTATATGTCCTTCTTTTCAAGATCTAAAACCTAAGGCCCAAATGTCCTTGCACCTTAGGGTTTAGATCCTACCTCTTGGTTTCAAGTATATCAACCTTCAATCCTGGTTGCATTTGAAGACTCCATAACCCTAGAAAGGCACTAATCTCAAAACATCTCTTGTGGTGAATTTATTGATAAACCTATCTCTCAAAACTCTCAAGAATTCTACTAACTATACTAACTCTAACCCTAGCAAACTCACTAAATTACTTCTTGTTGTTATTAAATTTTGCCACAACCATATAAACTACATTAATTTTTTGCATACACTCACCTAAAGGTGGCTTAACTCACTCAGAAATTTCCTTTAATAATTGGGTAATATTTCATTGGTTGTATGCTTAATTTTCATGGTCAATTCTGGTATTTTTTTGTCACTTATTATTGTTGTTGTTACAAATTACTCATTGTTGTTATAAGACTAGTTTACTGCTACAATTTGCAACACCAATAGAAATCTAACTTGAATAGTGTCTATAATAGGTCTTATTGCATACTTGGCTTGGAAATTATTATGTGTGTGTGTGTGTGTGTCATAAAGTGTTCATGTTCCGGGAAGGTACCAAATCATTTTTAAACCTATTCTCTTCTCTTGACCTAGACCAACCATTCAATGATCAATATAGAGGGCAATAGGATTGGCTACTAAACTTTTTATTTGATCCCTTGAGGTCACCAAGAAAGCCTCCCTTGTGGCATACCTCTTCCATCACTAAAACGAGGAAAGTCCCTACTTAGGTGACAGTGGTAGGTTCTTCAATAATTACACAATATTTGGGGATCTCGTGTTGGGAATTTCATAAGTAAAAATCATGCGATAACAGGGACTTAATAAAATATGACCTCAAGTGAATGTTATGTTATGATAAATTCTTTTGTAATATAGGGGGGAGTACAAATTCAAAATTTATGGCCTTAATCCATAAAGAAGAAAACCCCTCTTCCTTTTCTAGATTTAGACTTATCTCACTTTGCAACTCCCCATATAAAATTATCATCAAGATCATTACCAAGAAGATCATTTTTTCCCAAGATAATCTCTGACAATCAAGGGGGTTTCATGCAAAGCATATAGATTATAGACAATATAGTTCTAGTTGAAAATTCCATCCACTTAAGCTCAAATGCGAAGGAAAAAGGTATGATTATAAAGTTGGACATGGAAAATTATTTTGATTGGGTTAGGAATCCTTTCTCTACAAGGATTTGGGTAAATTTGGATTCAATTCTTCCTTCATTTAGTGGGTTGAGTCTTGCATAGGATACCCTTTGATTACACCATTAATTAATGGATGGCCCACTTTCCTTTTTCAAAGTAGTAGAGGGTTGAGGCAAGGTTTCCCGTTATCTCCTGTTCTTTTCATCATTATGGTGGATTCTCTCAGTTGTAATCTTGAATGGGAACGAGTCTCGAGAAATATTCTAGGGATTAAGATTGTTAGAGGTTCCAAATGCATAATTAATTCTCAATTTTTAGATGATACCCTTCTATTAGGGGGAGCCTTCCTAATAATAACTTCTATATTTAATCTAATTTTGAACTCTTTTTTTAATGTGTTAGGAGGAGAAGTCAATTGCTGAAAATGTCAAAGTTTTGGCTGGAATGAAAGTCCCCAGGTACTCCAATCAATTAATTTATTTCTTCAATTTCCTTAGATTGACAATTGTTCCTCTTTCAGGTACCTTGGAATCCCCATTTCTCTCAAAAGTTCTTCTTCTCGATCATGGACATGCATTCTAGAAAAAAAATCAGAACTAAATTTGAGGAATGGATATCTTAGTGGCTCAATCCAACAAGGAGAATGGTTCTCATTAAAACATTTTTATCAACTTTTCCCCTTTACCAATGTTTGGCCAATTTGGCTCTAACTAGTGTAATGAAATATGTATCAATCAACATCATAAATTTTCTTTGGCAAGGGGTAAGAACAAACACTAAAAAAATCACTTAATCAATTGGAAGATTGTTAGAATACCAAAGGATAGAGGTGGATTGGGGATCAAAAACCTAATATAGATGAACTTGGATCTAGGAGCCAAATTTCTATAGAGAATGATCATTGACAAGTTAGACTGGTGGAATTTTTTTTATGGAAGAAATAATTTAGGGGATCAAGAGCCCAATGTATTGACAAACCATTAAAATCACAAAAGGATCTCAACATTGTCATTCTGAAAATAAAAGACAAGCTCACTTGGGTGCCAATAACTGGGAGAACAACATATTTTCACTGGAACCATTATCAAGAATATCAGATCTAGTTCCGTTAAAAAATTGGATGAAACATAGAAACCTCCACACTCTTCATGACATCTCAAAATGGGTCAAATACTTTGAGAAATGGAAAGGATGGAACTTCGGTTCCCCCTGTTAGCGATAAAAAACGAACTGGCATTTTTGAAAGAATGATGCCTAATCTTGTAGGGAAAGTTTTGATAGCTTCTCGAGATCCAAATGCAGATCTGAAAGCACCATTGGAAAGTTTAGGATTTTTATATGTTGATCGACTATTTAAGCATGCAAAACAAACTCTCCATGACTGAGAAATTTGATTTTGAAAAACTTTGCACTTTCACCAGTGCAGAAGGCGGAATTATAACTAGTTAGTTGTTGAAAGCTCCACCTTTCACTAGCTAAGGAGCAGATTTTCGGGTAAGTTAGCTGGTGAAAGCCTGTCACGGACAGAATAGCCAAATTTTCGCCCAGATTAGGATTTTTTGGGTTTTAATGGTTTGAATTCTTCTTCAATAAGCTGGTTATGAATTATCAAATCAAAATCTAAAGGCCATTCTTGGAGATGAAAGTCAAAAGGGAATTTTTTGACTAGATTTGGTGATTTTCAAGGGCAAAATGATAGGAATTTTTGGCAAACATCATCAAATTCGAATTCCACTTTCAAAGGAACATATCAAAGAGCCTTGGAAGGCTAGGCTACACTTCATCAACTTTCAACCAATGTTTGAAGAGCAAAAGATAGAGGTTGACCTCATCTTGAGGATCTCTCCTTATCTTTTGTGAATCAGTTTTGACTTTCTATTTTTAGAATATCAGATCCATCATTTTAGGATCTGAAAATTGATTGTAATAGGCTATAAATGCCTCTTTTTGCTAAGAGACAGAGGTCCAATTTTGGATACTCTTTGGCTATTGTACTAAGACACTTATTTTTCAATACAGAATCAGTCTTCTTTTGTTGTTAATGACAGATTTCTTCATCTATTCCATGTTCTGTACTTTATTTCAGTTTAGCTCAGCTATTAAGAACTGTTATCTTCTTATTTAGCTCATAAACTTGAACTAAAGGAATTCTTACTGGCTTGTATGATCCCACACACTGCTGTACTTGATTATCTAGATCAATTTTCTCCATACCTTTTGATATTACTCTGTCTGTTCATTGATTCCTAAAAGAACTTTTTCATTCGATTGCATTGTGAGTTGTCTTCTCATTAGCTAATATCTATTATCCCATTGATCCACACTTTCATTATCCATGATTTCTTAAGTTATCGAGCATCCTTAGCCTACAACCCTAAGGAGTTTCTTGGAGTGATAACAAAATGGCGTCGTTGTCGGGGAGAGGAGATTGAAGCTCAGCTTCCTTGGGAGACGACAAGATCCAGCTTTGATGATAGACAAAGCTTGGAAATCATTTGGTTGTAATCATCTATCTGGCGACTCCATGAAGGATGAATTCGGTGGTGACTCCATGAAGGACGGATCTGTTGGCGACTCCACTGGTATATAAATGAATCAAATCTTAGCAAAAAGGTATGCGTTCTGCAATTTCTCAAGTATTTCTGGTTACCCTCATCCAGTACCTACTAGAGATGAATGGGAACGTAGTATCCCCAGATTTCGTGGAGAGAAGTGGGAGGTACCAGCTGAACATTTTCCTGGATTTCCATGACTTCATTGACCGGCTTGAAATTGTACATGAAGATGTTCAAATTAAGCTGTTCAAATTTTCTTTAGAGGAAATTGCTCTTGACTGGTGCCAGTCTCTTCCGGATGCAAGTGTCTTCTCTTTGGATGATTTTCATGCTGCCTTCCATGTATTTTGTAAAGAGAATTTTTGGATGACCTTCTCTATCCTGAATGCTATCATGATTTCAATTTGTTGAATAAGAAATCAGATAGTTATGTGAAATATGCTACAACAGGAGATGCTTCTCATCATGACCAAGATATTGATGATCTACAGGATAATGGCCATAGTATAAATGTTCTAAACAGTACACCAGATACATCCACTATCTTATATTGTTATCAAGATCATATTGCCTCTTTTGAAAACTTAAAAAGTGAAGAGAAAATTAACAAGACAACAAGTGACAGTTTCATATATGCAGAGGATCATGAGGGCAGCCTACAGTTTCAAGATTTGCAGAGACTGGAAATTTGCAGCAGACGTGAAGAAGAGCAAAAAGAATTAGATCAGCAGTACATCATGCATGTTTCTTTGATCGAAGTTGAGCAGTTTATAGTTGAAATGGAGATCGGTGGAAGCCATCGACAGCAGCATGTCAATCTTCAGTTGGAACAACTACTTAAAGAGGTATTCCTTGACGTTTTTAATGACCCTATCGTTGATTATTTAGAATTTATGAACAACATAAATGTCAAAATATTTCCTTTAGAAGAAGGATGGTTCTGTCATCCTTTTAAAATGCATTTCTGCATTCTGGGCATTCCTTTACTTTTTGGGTCTAGATCAAGGAGTTTATCAGTAAATCATCCCCTGACATGGCTTCATTGGAAGCATGACTTCACTTAATAAGAGATAGTACTGTTGGTTTAGATGTAGGAGTAGATAGAAAAATAAGCTCATCCTACGATCATGTAGATTGCTTTCAGTCATTGTTGAATAAGCATAAAAAACATTGTTGAAAAGGGATGAGTAAAGTCAGTTGTTCCTCCAAAAGTGGTCGTGCTGGGGTGCATGGCAGAACGTTTGAAAGAAAAAATAATTGAATCAGACAAGATGGTTGATGTAGTTTGTGGGCCTGATACTTACAGGGACTTGCCTCACTTGCTAGAAACTATAGATTATGGTAAAAGGGGAGTTAATACATTTCTGTCCCTTGAAGAAACATATGCTGATATCAGTCCAGTAAGAATTGCTTGCAATTTAGTTACAGCATTTGTCTCCATAATGAGTTGTTGTAACAATATGTGTTCATTCTGCATTTTGCTCGAGGAAGCTTCTCTTTAGGGGTAGCTGATATTTCCAAACCACAATCCAACAAGCTTTTGAAACAGGTCACATCTCATCTTTCATCCATCCCAAAACTCTTTATGCAAGGTGGGGCTTTAGGTTCATCTCCAAAGAGTGATGTGAAAGTGTGATGTGTATAAGTCCAACTGCATGGGAGTATGTTGTGCTTGGGCCAAATGAAAATTGTGGGTTTATTGCAATTGAATATGAACAATCAACCTTAATCCTATGTGGAAAATCTTTCTCAGATACTTCTGCCTTGAAGAGAGCACTAAAAGCTGCAGCTGCACCAGCAATATCTACACGCAGTACCCTTCCCCTGCCTGCTTGGCTTCTTGCATATGAAGAATCCATAGTTTTTTTATTTGCATCAGAAAAGAAAGTTCAGAGTTTCCCAGCTCTGCAAAAAGTCTTGGTTTCAAATGGGGCAGGTGTTGCTTTAGGTCCTCATGGAGTAGAAACAATTTTTAAAAGTAAAGATTCTAAAGCACCAAACCTTTTCAAATTGCCATCTTCGATAATCATGCTTGCTGCTGACGGTTCAAGAGTTATTCCTTCTATATCCAAACTCACACCTGGTTAAGCTGCCTATCACTTTTTGGCTGGCTACCAAAATGGAAACTTTGTGCCTGCATATGAGTTAGGTCCTATGTCTCTTGATCCTGTCGTAGTTTCCAAGGAGATTTCCTCTCAGTTAACAAAAAGTAATATTTATTCCTTTCTAGCCAATGTTAACGTGGGGGAGAAGCATCTAACAGGTGAGGAGATCTTGAAATTGGTGGAAGAAACTCTTACGGAGAAGTTGCCATCAAGAAAAGGACAGATAGCAAATGCAGAACTGTGGACTTTAAGAATACCCTTTTGATCATGACTTCTAATATTGAGAGTGAGAAGGGAGGCCGTGGAATTGGTTCCCAGCTTGATTATGATGAGAAAGACAGTAGCTACACAAGGATCAAAAGTCTTGTCAATGAAGAGCTAAAGCAATATTTTCGACCTGAGTTCCTGATTTGGCTAGATGAGATGATTGTGTTTAGACAGCTCACAAAGATAGAGGTGAAAGAGATTGCATACCACGCGGACACTTTCTAAATTTGGTCGTGGCAACCCACAGGTCAACAATAAAATTTAACGCAGCTGTCAATTTCATAAGCTGCCAATATCTCAAAGATTCAGGTTCCAAAAATCGCGCAGGTGAAATATCTGCGTTTGTTTGAAACATGTGGCAGATTGAAGGCATTAGGCCGCGTGGAAGATGAAGGAGGCTTTGTTCCAAACATTCAGGAGAATAAAGAATGGCAAGATTGTTGGTAAATGGACGCCGAAACCTCAGCCAAGTGCCTAAACTGATAGTCATCATCATGCACTGAGTCCGTATATTGATTAAGCAGATCAAACACTTCCATGTGTTGTAAGATTTAGTTCGGGGTTGTAGACGACATGTTCTATGTGTTCGTGGTCACTCTTCGGAATTTGCCATTGCTGAGACAAGATTATGGACTTACCAAGAATGCCAATGAGGTGATGGTCACGATAGAAGCATTTAAAGCTATGCGTGACAGAGGGTCGTTTCCCGCTGATCAAGTACTGAGTCACTTTTGCATTCATTCTATTCGATGGCAGTTCCAAGACTCTTATGGTTGCCAGTGACATCGAGGGAAAATGTTCTCTCTTTTAGGGCTGTACATCAAATGGTTCATTAGCATTTTCTGATGATGATGAATTTTTGAAGAATGGATGTGGAACATATTTTGCACCATTCCCTGCTGGCTGCTACTTTTCATCAATGAAAGGTCGGCCTATCAAAAGACCAAATATTACTCAGAGAAAACAAATTCAGAAGCACAGTGCACAAAGCTGCTAGTACTACAGTTGAGATTGAAAATGAGAGTGCTACAGCCAAGTGTGCCCCAGTGCTGCCTTTTAGAGTTGGACATGGTTTTGATTTTCATAGGCTCGAACCTGGATTACCCTTGATTATTGGAGGAATTAGTATTCCTGATGACAGAGGCTGCAATGCTCACTCTGATGGGGATGTGCTACTTAATTGTGTCATGGATGCAATCTTAGGAGAATTATGTCTTACTGATATTGGACAACTTTTCCCTGACAATGATCCCAAATGGCGTGGAGCTGATTCTTCAGTTTTCTTGAAGGAGGCGGTAAAGCTTATGCATCAAAGAAGGATGAAGTGTTGAACATTCTTGGAGCAGATAAATTTATTGTGTCATTTGATAAAGAATAGATAGAGGCTTCATCAAAGACTCTAGATTTCATCATTGACACGGCTTCAGGGGACCACCCAATTGATCTTTATATGCCACTTTTCAAGACTGCAGGAGTGTTTGTCATTATAGGTTATCCCAGTGAAATCAAGGTCCACCCTTCCAATCTTATTATGGGCATGAAGTCAATTGCAGGAAGTGTAACAGGAGGCGAGCAAATTTTTTTTTTTCACAAAGACTCATGGGTTTATGAAGAGCGTGTTGGTCCAAAACCTCAAGATGAAATACTGCAAGCATGATGTTAGTATTGGCTATATGATAATTCAAAAATCTTAACCTAGTCACACTAAGCTTATAGCATGCTGCCATTTCCATATCCAAAATATGCAGAATGCAGGTCACCTGAGGTCCAAACATCAAGTGTCGACAACACTTTATCGAACAATTGCTGAAGGATCTAACACTCTATGCAGTATCATTGCTTCTCTGCATTATTTTCTTCTCAAAGATAAAACAGAGCTTTCACCAGCGCAAAAGGTAGAATTATAACCAGTTAGCTGATGAAAGGCAAAGCTTTCACCAGCTAACTAGCAAATCTTAAGGCAAGATAGCTGGTGAAACCTGAGACTGGCCAGCGAAGGTGTATTTTTTCCCAGATCAAAGTTTTTCTCAACCAAACATCCTGAAAATAGTTTCTAAAGATGCATATTGAATTCACACATCAAATTCAAGATCCAGATTTGATAAAAAGGATGTTTGAAGAGGTGCCAAAGTCATATTAGACACATATTTTGGGGTACATAATCAGTTGTTTTTTCGATTCTGTCATGATCAAAGAACATCTACAAGCCTTAAAAGGCTATCTGCACATATTAGAGGATCTAAAAATGCTTTTGTTGTATTGATACACGATCCAGAAAAGGTTTATAGAGACATGGTTGCAACCGGAAACACCCTCCGTTGGTGGATTCACAGCCTGAGTTTTTATTATTATTGTAGACTTATCTGTGGATTATTTATGATCGTTCACACAATCCAGTGGATTTTTGGTTTACTGTAGTCCTTGATCCTGCTTCTATACCTTATGTAAATGCTAGTGGTGGTGCAACTTGTTTTCCTCATTGTGTTTCTGGAAGGCTGAAATATGCAATTGGTGAAAATCCTCATGTCTCTCCTAATCATGGAAGATAGTCATGGTGGATATGCCTGTTGCCCTCATACTGAGAATTGGAAGCACTGTAAATAGAGAGAGGAGCTTCGTCTAGCAAACCCTGAGGTATTTGTACTCTTGCAGGTAATCAAGATTCGTCAAGTTTTGATTTTTGGGTAAGTTTCTGTTTTCAGTGGTTTAGGCGAGCCCGTGTGTGTGCTCATTAACCACCAAAAAGGCTAAATGACTCCATGGCCCAATACTAAAGGCACAAGGTCTGCTAGGTTCTTGGACACCTCACGGGGAGGTATCCATCCCATTTGGAGCCAGATGTTAGCGATCAAAAACGCACCGGCATTTTTGAAAGAACGATTCCTAATCTTGTTGGGAAATTTTTGATATATTCCTGAGATCCAAATGCAGATCTGAAAGCACCATTGGAAATTTTAGGATTTGTAGATGTCGATCGACTATTTAAGCATGCAAAACGGACTCTCCATGACTGAGAAATTTGATTTTGAAAAAATCTGCGCTTTCACCAGCACAGAAGGCAGAATTATAACTAGTTAGTTGTTGAAAGCTCTGCCTTTCACCAGCTAAGGAGTAGATTTTCGGGTAAGTTAGCTGGTGAAAGCCTGTCACGGCCAGAATAGCCAAATTTTCGCCCAGATCAGGATTTTTTGGGTTTGAATGGTTTGAATTCTTCTTCAATAAGCTGGTTATGAATTATCAAATCAAAATCTGAAGGCCATTCTTGGAGATGAAAGTCAAAAGGGAATTTTTTGACT